>QWTY01012609.1:884-26313 GCA_008033365.1 Pseudorectes ferrugineus
TCCAACCTGGCTTTGAACACTTCACAGCATGGGGCAGCCACAGCTTCTCTGGGCAACCTCCCTGTAAAAAATTTCTTCCTTCTGTCTATTTTGAATCTACTTTTAGTGATGTCTTACTTAAACAACAAAAATTACAAAGGGGAGCAAAGATCAGAGCATGGCTGGTGCTTTGTGCCCCTCCTGAATGTCCTGGTGCTGCCTGGTGGGGACACCTACCAGCTCTTGGTGGGCCATGTGGTGGGGAATGGACCCTGCTGGCTCCATCAGTGTTGTCCAGCCCTGCCAACACAGTGGCTGTTGTTTCTCACTTTCCCACTGTTTTGGCTTCACATCTCTGTCACTCTCTTGGATTTCAGTTTGCTCCTCAGTTGGCAGGTTATTACCTGCCAAAGGGAAGGAAAAGAAATGGTCTTAGGAGGCAGTTTGGCTCAGGAAAATGTGACAGAAAGGAACAACAAATTTGTCACTTGGTGTCTTAATTTCATAAGAGTAAGGCTTGTGTTTTGTCCCTGGCTTGGCTGGTTTGCAGGAGCAGTTCAGCTGAGCTCGTTGTCTGAGTACTCCAGCGAGTCTGTCATTTCCAGGCTGAATATTTCCAGCTATTCTTTTCCTTTACAAGCAAAAGTGCAAGGCAGAGGTGACTTCATTGTGCGTTTCTTTGGGCTTTTACTACTCCTTCTTATCAGCATCATGGCCAAGCTGCAGAGATTTTTTACCTCAGAGAAGAGGGGTCAGGTATCCATCACCCCATGCTGTGAGAACATCTGCAGGTCTGGTGCATCCCACCAGATGTGTGCAGGTGAGAGCTGGGCACCTGCTCAGCTGGCAGCTGTGTGCAAGGGTGTCCTGACAGCAGCATGGCTCTTTCTGGGAGACCAGGGTGCACCACAGGCTGTGCAGCATCTCTGGGGGTAAGGAGGGCTCTGAGCAATGCCAACAAGGCACCCAAGTCCAGTACTGAACTTCAATTCTAATTTTCCCTGTGTAAAAGAGCCATGAAACTTTTCCATGTGTGTGCTGTGGGATCCTCCATGCTGCCCGTGTGGAGGCCACCACGGTGGAAGGACAAGGCTCTGCTGTAGTTTGCTTGGATTTTTCCATGGAATCCCACATTACAAAGAGCTGCCAAGGACTGGGACCCTTCAGCAGCACTGCACCCACCTACAGCAGTTGCTGTGCTCTGGAACAACCTTCACAAGTCGTTTTAATGAATTGATGCTAATGAGATGTAGATCAGGCATTGTTTTCTGACATAGAGTTGAATCTTTCTCCCTTGCTGGACACCTGAGCACTGCAGCTCAGCAGCCCTGATCTCACTGTGTTTAACCAGCAAGCTGGGAAGTTACAGGATAATTAAAGCTTTGCAGGACCAGGGAGTTACTCATCAAATTCACTCACAATGGTGATTTCAGCAGCACCCTGGGAGCCGCAGAAAGCTGGTAAAAGAAAGGAGAAGCAAATGGCATCTCACTGAATGCTATAGAAACATGCATCAGCCTTCCTACAGCTGCCATATGTTCCTTCCTTCGCTGCTCACTTCTCACAGGCCCCTCTTGACTTTGTTAGAAATATTTTTGGTACCATGTCTGCTTTTTGCTGGTGTGTTTACCTCGCTGAGGCATTTATGAACTACATAATGTACAAGCTGCATCGGCTTCCTCCTAGGATGTTGTTGTTTTGTTGGTTTTTTTTTTAATTAACCAAGAGTGGAAATCCTTTCTGGTTTTGAAGCATAAGATCAGATGTGAAGTGAGTTTCTTGGAGATCTCCCATGCCCCAGGAACTGGGGAGAAATCATAAAAGTCTGTGCTGCGTAGGGCACTGGGAAAATGCTGTGATAAACGAAGCTGTGCAGATGTAAATTTGGGGAGATCTGTGGGGCAAAGCACCTCTCTCAAGGCTTATAGGCTGTAAGAAGCACAGGTTTGCTGTTCTTCAGCCATGCTCCAGCTGCGGGGTGCTCCTTTCTTGGGTTGTGCTTTGAGGATGAATCCCTGTTGTCTGAGCTGTGTGCCCATCTTTAGTACCTGTGTGATAAAATATGGCATTACCTCAGCGCAGTCACAAAGAAACAGTCACAGAATGGTTTGGGTTGGGACCTTAAAGATCATCTTGTTCTAGCCCTGGGCAGGAACACCTTCCACTACACCAGGTTGCTCAGAGCCTCATCCAGCCTGGCCTTTAAACACCTCCAGGGACTGCACAAACTCAGCCCTTCCAGCTCTGATTCCCACCCGTTTTCTCTGGCAGCATCATTTACGAGGTGACGGGGATGTGGCTGTTTGGGAAGCTGTTCTGCAAAGTCTGGATCTCCTTCGATGTCATGTTCTGCACCGCATCCATCGTCACGCTGTGCTTCATCAGCCTGGACAGGTACTGCTCCGTGGTCACCCCCTACCACTACTCCAGAAGGATGTCCCGTGGCAGGTGAGTGCAGCTGCTCCTCACTGTGGGTCCCTCCAGGTTGTCACTTGGCCATGGCCTACATTGACCTGGGGCTTGAAGGAGCTGTTGATGGGTGCTGCCCAGAAGCAGGGTGATGTGGCGAAAGGAACTTTGCACCATTTAAAACTGCAGAAAATGCTTAATGTGGTGCAGGAGAGGACAAGGAGGGTGCAGCTGAGGGGGCTGGATGGTGCTCCCGGGAGCGTATTTTTTGAGCTAAGGATGCGTTGCAAAGTGGGGTAGAAACCAGTGATAGGGGCTGAGTTGGACCTACAGATTTTTCCCTGTGTAGTCATTCCATGGGCATTTCACAGAATCACAGAAAGCCTGGGGCTGGAAGGGACCTTAAAGATCATCTTGTTCCATGCCCCTGCTGTGAGCAGGGACACCTTCCACTAGACCATGTTGCTCAAAGCCCCACCCAATCTGACCTTTAACACTTCCAGGGATGGGGAAGGACTTTGAAGAACTTCTAAGGGCTAGGTGAATGGAGACTCAGAAGGATGCACGTAGCAGTAGTCTTCCCTCTCTTAAACTCACCATCTTTTCTGAAGTGATATTCAGGGAGAACAGGGAGAGTTTCTAAGCTCCCACGAGGGTTTCAGGTGAAAGGCTGAAATGAGGACTGCAGGGTGGGGCAAGTCATGAGGGTGGGCAGAAAGGACACTGCAGCAGTGGGGTGCTTTACAGGGTGGGGTCAGGCTCTTCCTAGGTGTTTTTCCCACTGTCACTCCTGCTGTGTCTGATTTGTGGATCACAGGCAAGGTGAGAAGGGGGCTGTGTGGTCCCCCTTGCACAAATTCTGTGGTCTGGTGTCCAACAGCTCCACCCCCATCACACCCCAGAGGGTGAGATAACGGCCAGATACTAAAGCTGAAACCAAAAAAACTACATGCTGTTGTTTCAAATACTAAAAAACATCTTCTGTAAAATCTTTCCTCATCTTTTCTCAGCCAGCTCTGAGCACTCCTTACAGTGACCCCAATTCTGTCAACTACAGACCAATTACCCCATTGTTAGAGATATTCACGTCTGGACTTGTTACACCCCAGCTTTTTCCCTTCTCCAAGCCCTGCTGGACTGCTCAGCAGCGATATCCCACACAGGTTACCATGGGGATTGAATCGTACTGGATGTTCTCAACTCAAAATTACTCAGACCCTCTCTCCCCTCCACATCTCTCTCCTTTTGCAGATGCATCGTGATGACCTGCATGGTCTGGGTATATTCCTCCCTCATTTCCTTCCTTCCCGTCATGCAAGGCTGGAATGAGATCCCCGGGGTGGACTTTGACGCGGGCAGAGAATGCATCTTTGTCACCAACTGGGTTTTTGCCATCGTGGCTTCCGCCCTGGCATTCTTCCTCCCCTTCATGGTCATGTGCAGCATGTATTTCTTCATCTACCGAGCCTCCCGCCTCAAGGCCACCCGCATCATGTCCCAGACGCTGGAGATCCACTACCACCCCAACAGCAAGCGGCAGAACCACCTGCAGCTGGAGAACAAGGCCACGAGGACCATCAGCATCATCATCTCCGTGTTCGTGCTGTGCTGGCTGCCCTACTTCGTGCTGAACGTTTGGCTGGCGGCCAGGGGCACCGACTCCACCAGCACGGTGCTGGTCGGCACCTTCAAGATCATCACCTGGCTGGGGTACTGCAACTCCACCATCAACCCCCTGCTCTACGCCTTCCTCAACAGGGACTTCCAGCGCGCCCTCAAGAAGCTGCTCATCTGCAGGCACAGGTCTCAGGTGGACGCTGGGGAAGACATGGTTTCCATAGCCACGTTTTCCAAGACTGCTCCAGACCTGGAATACAGCGTGACGGTGCCCAACGGTGCCCTGAAGGGCAAACCCAAGTCCTAGGGATTCAGGATCAGTCGCTGGAGGTGGTGATACAGAAAGTGCTGGAGCACATCCGAATGGAAAAACAAGGGGTAGGAAAATAGGGGAAGGAGGGCCTGGAATATTACAGCTGGGACGATACAACAAAGATGCATTTCTTCACCTTCCACAGTTTCAATAACAAGGAACTCGGATATTTTAGGGGCAATTTGTTATATTAATGGAGCTAATTCGTTCCTGGATAATTATTTTCCTAATGAGCATTTCCTAAGACAAATTCAACCTTCGTGTTGGTTAAAAAAAAACAAAAACAGTATGATATAATGTGACCTTATCTTCGTGCATATCCTGGTGATCTGTGTCAGGTGGGACAGTGTTTCTTATCAAGCCACTGTAGCTTCTCATCTCGAAGCTTCATTACAGATTTGACCAGTTTTAATAACTCCATGTGTGCCAGTCAGTGCACGGGAATTAGAGGGGGATGTGGCCGAAGAGCAGAGCTCACTTCTTAAAGAGGCACCACTCTGCAGCCTGGGCTGTTGCTTAGGGTTCAGCTCACTGGCTTCTGCAACATCTGGATATTCAGAGCTTTCCGTGGCCTTCTGTGAATTATCTGTGAGTTTCCCTGTTAATTCTGGAAGGGGAATTTCCATGTGGCAGACCCCAGGATATGAGAAAGACTTGCTGCAACACCAAGAGCACAGAGTGCCCAAGGGTTTCAAAGGGAGCTACAGGTGGCCGACACCATCCAAAGATGGGATGTGAATAGGAATTATTACTTGTGTGTACACTGTGGTATCTACTACAGAGACATAAAAAAATCATGATAAATGGGAATGATTATTTTTACTACTCCCAAGTGCTTGTCTGGATTTTCAACAGCACTTGCTCCCTGCAGGAAGAGTTACTCTGAAAAGGCAGCAGGGGACTGTCCCAGAGGTAGCAAAATGCAGTAGGACCTGCCTGGAGCAGCTCAGCCACTGAAGACACCGTCACAAGGGTCAGGAGTTCTCTCTCAAGAGCCTGGTAGAAAAAGCAGCCCTGCCCTGGGGTTCAACATTGGTTCTCTCAAATGACTCTCCGTGGAGAGGGTTAGGTGACCCAGATCCTACGACTCCAGTAACAACATGGAAGTGGTAAGTAACTACACCTTATTCTGGGGGAAGCATCCCATGGGCACAAAGGTGGACAGGGCAGGAATCCTGCTGCTGCCACCCAGGTCATTTTGATAAAACAGGGCAAGGAATGGAGTTTCATTCCCAAGAGCTCTGGGGGAGGAAGGGAGCTGAGAGATAGACAACATCCTGTGAAAGAACGGGACAGGACCCCGATACTGCACAGCAGAGCCCCAGGCTAAAGCCCCTTTGGCAGGGCTGTGAGCTCACAGCTATCCCAGTTCGGGTGTTTTTCCACAGAAACAGCTGGCAGAAAAGTACACATCACTCAGAGGAAAACCTCTCTGGTTAGAGAAGAGCCTTTCTCAGTCAAACCCTGGAGCAGTAAGGGGCAAAGACAGGGACAACACACTCCAGAGCTTAGAGAAGCAAACACTGACGAGGCAGTTCACAGCCGAGCATGGCCAGATGCTCCTCCCCACACAGGGGAGGATTTGTCCACGCCTTTGAGGGCAAGTGTGACATCCCAGAATATGCAGACACACCTGGTGTGAATACATATGCCAGTTCTGGTACTGAAATGCTGCAGGGCCCTTGGAATAGGTTGCTACCCACATCCAGACATACAGCAAGTTAAAAATACCTTATTCCTCATTTCCTGTGCTGCACCTGTAATCACAGAGCTGGCAGGGAAGGCAAAGAGGCTCCACATGTGGCCATTTCACTGTGCAGTGGGAGCTGATGCAAACAGGGAAATCCAAGGGAAGAGGACACACTTAACTCTCCTGCTGCAACCCAGCTAAACACAAATTCTGTTCCTGATCAGATATTCGCTGCAGCATTCTGGCTTCACCTGAACAAGCCAGAATCTAGGAGAGTCATCCAAGAGCAAAAGGAAGACAATCATTGTAATCTACTTCTGCCTTATCATAAAGCTGCAGGGTGTCAGCTGGTTTAACTGCTGGTCACAGTGTCACAGCACAGTGCATGATCCCCAGGAGGATTTGAATCCAGTATTCTTTTAGGAAACTGATCTCAGAGACTTTAACAAATTTAAGTCTGTAAAACAGAAAAATACAATTGTACAAGAACAGTTCTAACAGCATAAGAATTATCCCTTCTTCTCCCCTCTCTGGTGAGCAATTGCCTCCATTATCCACCCAGTTTAGAGCTCAATTCCCCTTTTTCTCCAATCCTATCTCACTTCCAAGCAGCACATTCAGGTTTGCGTCATCACACACGCTGTGGCCAGTGTGAGACAGGGAAGCAAAGGAAGTTTCAGGAATGCAGAGCCCATCCTGTTCCCACTGCACAGGGCTGCCATCTGCAGCACACACGGATGCAGGCTTCCAACAGAAGCAACTACTATTTTGTCTTATAAATAAAAAAAGTTTATTAAATCATTTAGACTTGAAAGAAGTCACAATAATCAATGCACTCAACAATTACAGCAAGTGCATCCTGTACACCACCAACCCAAATGGATTGATTCTGTATTTTATAAATAAAAATTAACATATTTACAGTGAGAAATAAAAGCATGGCATTAGGCAGTTAAATTAGCAGATTACACAAATGCCTACCGGTTGATTTTTTTTTAAAAAGTACAAATCTACAAGATTACATACGACATGTATGACTTCATTAGGTTTAAATTTTCAGAATCACAACATTTTTGTACATTATTTTTTAACTATGGCTCTTCCAACCACTGCCTATAAACCCCCCATTTAATGGCAAAAAGCTCCTTTTCCTTCTCTACAGCTTCATCTGTATAAGATGCATTCCCTAAGATCTACTGTAGTGCAGAAGTATGAAATGATTTTCTCTAATGACAGGCTATGGACAGTGACAATATGTACAACTGTGGTACTTTTTTGCTTTAAAAATAGTGCAGATTCCCAGTTTACCCACCAGGGACAAAAATGGAGTCAAAGTTCATTTCAAAATCATCTTCATTTCACCAAAGAGCAAGTGATCCAGATAGACACTCACTAGGCTTAGAGACTGTAATTTGCTCTATAAAAATACAGTATTTTAATTCTATTTACATGTTACAGATCTCTCACTCACCCAGCAAGCTGACATTTACAAGCTTCAAAAAAACCCAAGAAACCCCCAAAAAAAGGATAATGGAGTACAACATTGGCAAGCACAGCAGCTGGACCCGTCCGCCTAGGAGAGCAAAGGTAAGGAAAATGGAATGTGAAAGGTTTGGTTACTGGGCTTCGTTGGCTGTCAAAGTAAATGAAAATCTGTCCAACACGTCCTATACATTAAACATGGCAAAAAAAGCTGAAGTAAACTATTCCCAAGATAAACATTCTGCATCATAGGATCCTTCTGCTGAACAATCCCTGTGAAACCTGCCGAGTGGAAGAAGTGATCCTGAGGATAGTTATTTGCTTGGTTGTCTGGAATGTTTATTTCCTGATAGACTCATTGTCCGTGACCTCTGCCTGAGCACGGGTTTGGGTGGGAGCTCCAAGTCTTCAAAGACAGGATTTTCTATGATTGCTGCAGCCTCTGGTCGTTCAGTGGGACTTGGGGAGAGCATGTCCTTCACCATGGTGTACTGGAAGAAAACACAGCACATATTACATGAACCAAGCCATAAACTCTTCCTTATTTCATGTCCTGGCTTCAACTGTGGCTGTGTGAACAAGTGGAAAACACCCCCAGCTGCTGTCTGAGTTATTTGGGTATTAGTGCTTTGGCTCAGTAGTTGGAAGTGCATTAAATATTTTAAAATGTATCACTGTGCATCTGCTAAAGTGTCTTTACTGTCAAGAACTAAAAACAATTTGGCAAACCAAATCTGACTCAAGGTTTAATAGTTATAAAACTTCACATTATTTGCAATCAAAAATAAATATATGATACATAATTTCTAAGTAATTTTTAGCTTCATGTTTAAGTCATCACATATTAAGCCACACAGAATTTTTCTCGTGGCAAATTAGAATTTTTCTTTAAATATACAGGTAGTTTGAATATTTGGTTCAAATTTAATTAGAATTACTGTCCTCCTCCAGCTGAGCACAGCACAGCCCCTTCTCCCAGGCAGCCTTCAGCTGTAAAGCAGGAAAGGCTGATCTCATTTGGCCACTGGTCTGAAGCTACCTTGAACACCTGAAAGCACCTCAGCTTTTTACTGGGGAGATTTTGTACATCACCTCCTCTTTACCTGCAACCACATTGCTTTACAGACCTGACCGATGAGAACACAGCACAATTTGCTCATGGGATTTCCCTCTTGGGAGGTCCAGTTCTGGAGGGGATCCCATACAGCCATGGTGCTGCCCAGAGCCTCCCCTTTACCTGTGTGGAACTCTGCACTTTCTCTTTGGGAATATGGGTTTGTTGCAGGAAATCATGACGGGATGTATGTGAAATGGATGACTGCAAGTGATAAAGGGAAGCCAGGTAAAAATGTATTCCTGGAGGAAAACTGACAAAAGGGTCATTGTGCCCATTACTGCAATGTTATAGCTTTGAAATGAAGTACAGGGATAGAGAAATGCATCTTAAGAACATGAAAACAACCTGGTTTCTGCATTTTTACCTGTAAAGCAACTGAGAAACAAAGGAAGAAGCTACAATTATTAATGAGAAGGCTACAAGTAATAGCATCAGATGTACCTACCTCTTGTGCATATTTCTGAGTGAACAGTGGTGGAAAGTTCAAATTTCTAACATCACTTAAGGTCTGCAGAAATATGAAGAACAACATGTAACTTTTCCAAAATATCATTCTTCAGTAATATTACCCTATCCTTCAAAAATATACAAATTATGCAAACAAATCAGCCTGCTGGAATAAACCCCTTTGTTTTAAAGTGTTGCTTTAGTGGTTAAAAATCACAACATAGCTGAGCGGGTGAGCTGCTGCTTCCCTAGGTATAGAGCCTGCAACAGGAGTTGTGTTACAAGAATTGTGATCTCTGCAGTTTTATATCAGTCAGATACATAAACCTGTACTTTCTCACTTTAGCTCAATAAAATCAACAAATCTGTGCACCACCCATAACCCCCAAGATGGCCTACACCAGTGTTAAGACCCAGGAAATGACTGTCTCTGCCTTAACAACGTAAGCACCAGTTTTTGTTTAACATTTAAGGAGGAATGAGCAGATTTATCAGCAGTTTGGAAAGCAGTTGTGTTGGGTATTTCTGTGTTTCTTCCATACAAAGGCCACTGGCTCCATCTAGTGACAGTATTTTTCCCATGTTCAGCCAGAAGCACAATATTTAGCACTTCAGTTTTTTTGGAAGGATCTCCTTTTACAAAAGTTTGAGCATAAAATACAAGAGTTCTAAAGTTAAATCAAAATTCATTTCACTATTACTGCCCTGAAAGTATAAAGTGACCAGTTAATAGTGATGGACAACAGTCAAACTGAGAACTGAGAGAGAATTGAGTTTGGTGACATTAAAATGCTTCAGAAAACTTTTCTCCTTTTCTGCCATTTCAGTCTGCATTTAGTGATCTGTTTTCCAGAATCTAGTTTGGAAATAAATTGCACTGCTACTGACAAAGTGCTCACAGCTTGAGACAGAGGCAGCTCTCACGCTCCACCTCTGGGGATTTTTCCAGCCAGTTGTCACAAATTCCTAGAATTTGCTGGGTTACTTGGTCAGGCAGAGCATGTTTTGCTTCAGCAAGCAGTGCTAATGCTTGGCTGGTGCCAATGAAAACCTCAGTGTAACACCTCAGAAATAACTACTGAAGTAGCCAAACTCCAGAACTTGGCAATGAAAGGGCTGGGGTTTCTTTTTAGCAAAAAGAGTGAAATGCCAGTGAAACTCCTGGAAAGTCAGGGCACTCTTTTTAACACTCTTCTGAAGTACAACACTAAAATTAGATGGAATTTAGTTTTCATTCTGATTACTTGCTTTGCTTCTATTCTTAGGAGAGAAACTGGAAGGGCAAAGCCTGTAGTCACTGCTGTGAGAGATCTGAGAATCCAGGATGGCTCTTTCCTGGGTATTTTTTTCAATAGAACTCATTCAGGGAAACTGAAATTGGTTTCAGTGCAAAGTGTTCAAATTAAACACTAGTTCCTTCTCTTGACTGTGCCATTTTGTGTCATTAAAAGCCAGAGTATTTTAATCAAGAGAATGCAACAGGTGAAGCACTTGGTCAGGCCCTGTTCAAGTTGCTTCTTTTGTCTCTGCCAAACCCACTCCATCTTCACCTGAGAATATAACCCCCCCAAGCACATTTAAATGATAAATACAAGTTTTAATTACTGTCTCTTTCCTGCACAGGTCACTGCTTGCCACAGAGGACGGACCTTCCTGGCTGTAGCCCCTGTTCTCCATGAACTTGTTCCTGAGCAAGATGGACCTCACACATTTTAACAGCAAGCAAGAGCTGTAATGCACCACCAAACATCCCAAATTCACATCTGGTGCAATGGAGGTCATCAGTTATGGGAAGATGGTGCTTGAAGCTGAGCAAGACTCCCAGCTAAGACTCACTACAGGAAAAGGAACAGCCATTTTTCACCAAGTGCTCTGGGTGACAAAGTACTGCAGATGCAAACGAAGGAAGAAATAATAAAAATGCACAGCATGGTTCCAATTCTTGAATGAAGACCAAGCTGGTAGGCTTAAAGTCACAAGCTATATTTGTTGCTTGAGTTCTTGGATATCGTAGTTCAATAGTTTCTCTTGGCTTGACAACAGAGAAGCTTTGTAAAGAAATTAAAGCCTCAATTCAACTGCACACATTAGGAAGACTGCAGTTTATTTTCAGTGATTCAGGCGGTCTGTACAAGGCTGATAAAGAAGTTGTGCTCCTAGCTGCAAGGCTCTTCTCCAAAGAAAACAGGACAGGAACCTCTTGCCAGTGTTTCACCAAGCAAACAGCTATTTTAAACAAATACTCAAACTGAGGATAACCCAACACCACACATACCTTGACCCTCTCCATCTGTGTGCTGAAAGGGTAGAGCAGCTCAAAGAGAATCAGTCCCAGAGAAAAGATATCCACCTTGTGCGAATAGGTGTTGCCACAGATCTGAGAAGGCAAAATCAGGGTCAGGGCAATCAAGCTACTCACTGGATGCAATTATGTACGAAGTAAACAACCCTTGCAAGTCCACTGTGGAAGTGACCAGCCCTGTGCAGAGCTGAAAGCTACAGCACAAGCACCTTGGCAAATTTCCATGAGCACCAGGGAGCAAGGTCCTGATCCTCAGCGCCTCTGTGCTGCAAAGCAAAATGTTTCACCTTACTTAAACCTCATGCACAAGACTGTGTCCTTCCTCAGTTAAGTGGAATCTTTCACAGTTACCTTCCTATACTGCACTGAAAGCAAGAAAAATTAATGCACCCAGTCTGAATAATTAGCCACTTTTTTTGCTGTAAGAAACATATATATTTAAATATTCATTTTGGAATTCAATTTAGCTCAAAACTCTATTTTGATGAGAAAGAATTTAAGTAACTTGATTGCAACAGTTTACTAGGAGTGCCTGATCTTAGAGCTCCCAGGAATTCAGGGCTCTTCCAGGCACTGCCAAATGCAGCTTTGGAGAAGAGAGCACAAACCTGTTCTGGGCTCATGTAGAGTTTGGTCCCTACTTGTCCTGTGTGCCTGGCATAAGCTGGCATTGGGGTCAGTACTGATTCCTCCTCCTCATCTTGGTCCATAGCAGTCACCAGTCCAAAATCCCCAACCTTTACTATGTCATCCATTGTGAAAAATATATTGGAAGGCTGAGAAAACAAAGAGGTGAAAAGAAAAGAAAAAGTAAGTAACAAACAAGTGTCTGTGTTTCGGTCCTTACAACACTCAGAAGCTGTCAGAGTTAAAAACACTCACTGAACTGCTGAAGGATAACAGTTAAGAATTGTAACTATTCAGAAAAAAATTAATTACTTTTGCATTAACCATCGTCTCTTCCTGAAACTCAGACTGCTCATTTCTTGTCATTCAGCAGAGGTTTACCAGCAGCACACAGGTTTGCTGGGGAACAGACACAGAGTCAACACTGCTGGGAACAGCACAGATAAGTTATCCAGCTATCCAGTTATCCATCACATGGCACTTTCACACCACATGCTGCAACTCCTGGGCTTTTTTATTTTAATCTCTAAGTGCTAAAGTCGTTTGCTGTATTATTAACCAGCACACAGCACATCATCTTAGTGTTAAATTATAGATACAGTGGGAACAAGGTCTGCTTTTCAGTGTAACTGTGCAGTTTAACGTGGGAACAGCTGTTTGCACAACAGAATTAAAAGTTTATTTTTGATAGAAGCTTAACAACTTTGCAATTCATAAAGGCAGAGACAGTGATGATGTGGCTTAACTCTCCTTTAGCTTGTTTGCCACACACCACCATCCTTGGCTTAGCCTACTGATAAAAGAGACTGGAACAGAGATGTCCCTTTGCTCACAGTGTACATCCCAGATAGTTTTTCAAGAAATTTACTTCCTGGCTGACAGAACAGCACCCACCAAAAGGATGATTATTTCTTTGAAATACAACCACTCCAGCTGGGTTACAAATACAGACACAAGAGTTTTGGGGGAAAAACAGACTGATCCTGCAAGGGGAAGGAAGCAGCAGGAGGCTCTACAGGGCCAAGCTGTGGTGAAGAGGCAGGTGGTGCTGGGTAAGCTCCTCTCAGAGCTCCCGGACCCTCGAGGCTGGGAGAACATGGTCTGTGCTTTGCTGACATAAACCCTGCAACATGAGTAGGCAGACAGATAGAAGGCAATATTTTTCCACAAGATAAAGGACTACAAAGCTGACCTATTCCAAAATCCATCCGACTTCCTCAGTTAAAGACAAACCCACTGTGTGCACAACAAGACAGAGAAAAAGGCTTCTTGTTTTTTTTTAGGCAATGGCCAGCTCTGAGATAAGCACTACAGAAACAGTTCCACAGTGCCCACATCCTGCCTCTGAAACTGCCTTCCGAGCCAGGTCTTCTCTCCCTCTGTATTTCCCTGTAATGAATGTCCAGCCCTTTGGAGTCACAGTGCATTCAGGGCACAAAAGCCACTGCCCTGTAAACCCACAGCACCTCCAGGCTCTCGCTGAAGCATTTACAGAGCACCCACCCCCTCAGTGCACACCCACAGGGTCAAAAGTCTTGATATCAGAATTTTAATGTTCAGGGAACAAACACCTCCATTAGGAGTTTGTATCCCATTGCCTTGATCTCCATTCTCGTCCTCCAACAAACATACAAGTCAAGATTTGTCTTGCTTCGTGGGGAAAAACTCCTCGGAACAGAAAGTTTATTTCAATACTTCTCTGGCCGGACACAGACTGTCTCTGAACAGGCTGGCATATAGTTTCTACAAATAAGGGGAATGGACTCTCTGCTATTGCAAAATACCAGCAAAAATAAACCATCAAAATCACATTAGGGAAGAAGCCTAAGGCAGATGAACACACTTTTGATTTAAATCATCAGAAGAGTACAATCAAATATAACCACCCTCTAGTTTAGTTATCTTGCAACCTGCACAAAGAGATTTCTCTCCATATTCTTCAGTCAGAGTAAGAATTCTCATTTTTTCACAGACATAAATAAGCTTCTCACACATATGGAAGACTCTGTTTAATTCAATTAATGCTGCAAAATGTATCCAAGACTGTTCTTGCAGTTCTGTGAAACCGATAATTTCTTTTGAGCTGCCAAGCATGACCGACAGCTTATCCTGGGAGTAACAGTAAATTCACTTGACAGACAGACTTTTGTTTCTGCACTTCATTTTCTTCAAAAGAATTTGAACTCTGACCTCTTCGCTTGCCCACATAAATTCCTGCCATCTTGTCATTACAGTATCTCTGATTAGCAGGAGCCTAATTAATGCATTTTAATGTTTACTGTTCATTTAAATATTTAGATTACTTCTTGGATCTTTTAATATGCCCACACAGAAATTTATTTTCACACAGATCTACCAGCTTTTGTTGGTGCCAATGGGAGCAAGAACTGGCCTCTGCTATCACTGAGCTCTGCCTGTAGCCAAGCCAAAGCAGCTTTGCAGGTTATTCACTTGTTAGTGCTGGCACCAGCTCAGGGCTGCATGACCAATCTCTTGGACAAATTACAAAATTAGATGAGATATGTTCCTAGGAGCTTCTGAAAAGTATAGAAAATAATTAAATACACTGGCTGTTGTTTTGACCAAATTAACACAAAACAGACAAATAAACTTTGGGATCCAAGAATAACATCTATACAAGCATAGAAAGTTTCCTGAAGGAGGAAATTGTTCATCCAAGGAGAATGCTTCCAAGTTGGTTATACCAAGTAAACAAATTTAAATCTCTTGTTCAAACTGCTGCCAGCATTGAACTTTTAAGATGTTCCAACAAAACACTCCACACCTGCTGATTAAGACTAACACAGTTTTAAGTGAAGATCTACATAAGGTTTACTGAACAGTGAGCTCAGTGAAGACTGCAGAGGGCTACAACTGACAGTATTGTTAAGAAAGGTTATTAATTAACATGTCTAGCAACATATTAGTACAGGGATTTAATTACTTTTATGGTCAGTTTCTCAGGCACTAAAGATTTCTCAGATAACTGGTTCAAGGTAATTGCCTAAGGCTGATGGGAAAAGAAAATACTTGGAAGGGCTCATGAGTTTTTCTAACTCTGACATATCCTTTCAGGATTATTGAATTTGAACCTCCTTTTACTGCCACATCTGAGATGGCATTTTTTAGCTTTTGCTTCTGCTGATACCCAATTACCATCTGAGAAGCTACAATCATTTCAGTAATTACTCCACTGAGGTAGGTATTAATGCCTCCTCAAAAAAGCAAAGAAACAGAACTGCCTCTCCACATTTGGCAGAAGGGATCCATTTCTCAGAGCCTGTCCTAATAAAACTGACTCTTCAATTAGATTTGTGTGTTTGGTAACACATGCTGACACTTCCAGTGCTTTGAGTCACAGCAAAATTAGGCACTGCCATAGGAGGATCATGAACAGAATGAAAGAAAAGGTACAAGCTACTCCTGACTTCAGTTACACTAAATACCAGAGGTTCAAACCACCTTTCCCAGTCCTCACTGTCTGGATGCTATCAGACATTAAAAGTACTGTGAATCCTTCAGAAAGCTGCACTGTGATAGCTGGCATTGGCTCAGAATTCAGCTCCAGGACACTTTACATTTCAATCCCAGAGCAGTAATATTTAATTTTTACTTTCTCTGACCAAGAGTAACACTGCTCCTTTTAGGCTGTATTGCTTTAGAAAGTAGGAAAATACCAGAATTAGAATCACAGAATTATTTAGGTTGGAAAAGACTTTTAAGATCAAGTCCAACTGCAAGCTCCACACTGCCAATTATCTGCTTCACTTGAAATAGTAGAACAGGATCCAAAATAGCTTTGTCACACAGCTCAGCACTGAATAACCCTGTATAAAGAACATGAATTAAAAACACCATAGAACAAATGCCACTGATCTGTGCCAGGTACAAGAAGCCTTGCTGTAAGAAAGACTTTAATTGCAATAACAAGTGATGAATGTTTATTTCCTGGAGCACTGCACTTCCAGATTATTGTACAGACATTAATTCAGCTTTTTTAACACCCATGCTGAGGTCACTGAGAGGAGTCAGCTATTCTAGCAGGCTTTGTCTCCAGTGCCACATTCCTCCCACATAGAGCAACCTATGGATACAAACCTTGAGATCCCTGTGCATTAATCCTTTGCTATGCAGAAAGTCAACAGCTTCAGCAATCTGCAGAAAGATCTGCAGGCACTCTGTCCTTTCCCTCTCCTCTATGGCGCATCTTCTGCTCATCCAGTCTTTAAGGTTCTCTTTCCGGCAGAGCTGCATCTGGATGTACAGGTACACCTTTGGAGAGGTGGGTTTGACTTTTTCTGCAGTGTTTTTAGAAAGGTCCAGGCTTAAACTTGTTGGCCTTGGAGGAGAAACAGAGAGGGGACTTCCTGAAGCAGATTTCTTGTTATCAGGTTCCTTTGTATTCTTCCCTTTATCCTCAGAAGGACTCTCATTATGTGAAACATCAACTTTATCTTCCTTACTAGAAGCATTTCCACAGCCAGAATCCTCAAACACAATAGAGGAGGAGGTCCCTTCCTTCAGATGTACAACAGGAACAGATGAACAACAAATTTCCAAGGACTGTTCCAGCTCGTTACTGTTGATAGTACTGTCTTCTACATCACAGCCCGTAAGGACACTGTCCTGAAGGTTTAACAGTGGATCTTCTGAGTGCTGCAGGTCCCTGTTGTCTGTGTCAGAAAATTCCAGAGGAGAAAATTGGCTTCCAGATGAATCTGACTGACCACAGGGTATCCCCACAGACCTCACCCTCTCTGATGAAGTTGCAGTAACTTCAATGTGTTCCTCTGTTGAAAATGGCTCTGTTCTGATCTTAAATGATGGCACATCCATCGGGCTGGGAGAACTGAGTGGCCAATCAGTGCTGGAAGACAAAGTTGAGAGATCAGAACTAGAGAAATTGTAGTAGATTCCAATCATTTCACTAGAAATGCACTTCCAGAAGCCCAGATTTTAATAACTGCTACCCCTGAGACCTGTGTCATACCACAACAGGGAATGACTACCCAAGTGTGGGAATCACTAATAACCAGCATTTAGCATCTGTGTCTTAGCAAGGATGTTTTCTCATTGACACAAAAGTGTTGATAAAGGAATATTTAACAAGCTCTACTGCCTGGATTCCCAATGTGCAATCAGGCTCATCTTCAGTTTGAAAAAATCCAGCCCTTTGGAACACGCATTGCAAGGACTATTTAAAGTGCTTTGGAGGAATTACAGCTGTGAAATGTTAATTTGATGCCTGAAATATAAAGGTCGCTGTATTCTAAAAATTGTGAGGCGTGTTAAGAGGTTATTATGAAACCACCCAACAGCCTTGTATTAGGCCTCATTCTATAAATGCCAACATACACCCACTTTTCCCTCTCTCCTCACATTCTCTAACTCCTTTATCTAATTTTCCATTTTTAACCTACTTCTACCAAGCTTCCCAAATCATCACTCTGATTATCCCTCATGCGTTTCTGCTGAAATAAATTCATTGAAGCCTTGGAGTACTGTATCAGGCCCATCTAACCCAAGACAATGAAGAGGAAGAAAGCAGTAGAAAGGAACAAAGAAGGCAGAGATGCCAAAGTTTGAAACTGAATCACAGCAGCAATGCTCCAACCTTCCAACTACCGAAAGATTCAGTTACACGAGTTCAATTAAGAACCATGTGATGTTTCCTAAGCTGAAAGAAGGACCTTAAAACAAGAGAGCACCCATAAACTGAGAGACACTGTGCAGAAGGGTGATTTATTTGTACCTTGTTCAATTGAAAAGTTGACAGGCTAAGTTAACAACCATCTCTTTCCTACACAGTCTCTCCATCTTCCTGGATCCTCTACCAGTTTTCCAGTTCCCTTGACATACAATCTCAAATTCAATTGTTAAAAAGACCCCTGTGAGTTACCTTTCATCTTTTAACCACTGCTCATCCATCTTCTCCTGCCATCTCTCAGGGGGGGCTTCCAGCCACGCGTTGAAATACCGAACAATCCCTGGATGCTCAAGCTTAGCCAAAGCCTTGACTTCCCTCATCACCTTTTCACGAGCCAGCTCCCTATGGTTTGGGGTGAGGAGAACAAGAAACATGGTCACAAAAAACAACAGCACAGCACAAAAATTTCAGCAAAGGAATTTAATCAAAGCTGGCCTGGTATACACCAGGCCAGTAGCATTGCTTTTCACATAAAAACAAAAATATGTCTTAAATTCCCCAGTGTAACTCCTTTATCTTAGAAATGTGGAGGAGCAGTATGTGCTCATAATGGCTTAGTATTTACTCTTCCCTTTTCACATAATTATAAGCAGCAAAAACAAGAAGAAAAAGTTCATCTTCCTCTCAACTGTCCTCAAGGATAGAAAAAAAGATTTTAAACAGAAATACTCTACAGGGATGTAGAAGACACTGACACAAAAGACAGACAGAAATACCTTAGTATTTGTTTTTTAATTGGCAATAGGTAAGGAGATTGCATAAGGACTATTTCTGTTCTGTGGACAGGAAAGCAGGCAGCCTCCTGTCTTACTGAAGGAATTTATCTCTCTTCATAAGACTGTAACTGGATCAAATAAAGTCTGATGGTTTTATTTAATGGCTTTGAATATTTATTGGAAAAGAAGAATTTAGGCTACCTTAAATTTCTGAACAAAACCTTTAATTTAAAATAGTCACGCTTATTTAACACAGTCAAAAAAATAGTAATTCTAGATTTCATAGCTTTACCCCCTCCCTCTTGCTGTTCTAACTTGATTTCCAGAAGCAGTGTCTCCCATCTCCCACTAAAAGGAAGTGCTGCAAGCTCTGGGTAGGGTAATTCAGCAGCATGGCTTGACCACCTATGACTGAGAGAAAAGGTAGGGGTTGTGGGACCAGAAAATGAAACAAATGGGCAAACGGAGTCAAAAAAGTAGGTGAGGGAGAGAGAAAAGAAAGAGGAGGTGGAGTAGGAAAGGCAAGGAGAGGAAGGAGAGAAGCACATTAACAGCACTACAATAACTGGTCCTGTTAGCAAAGGCTCTATTCATCAAGGAAATCAGGGGAATCCCCACGGAGCAGCATCCTCACAAGTTCTGTATGCAAGTGTTTTAGCCAAGCAGGTCACCTCTGCTGGGATTACATATGCCAAATTCTCCGTGCCAAAACTCAGTCAGCCCCCCATTAAAAAGTATGTCATTCATCCTAATGAAATATCTGGGAAATCAGTTCAGGAGCAGATGGTTCCATGTAGGATGGGATCCCACCATTCATTCATTACTTCTGTGTCCCAACAAACCCATTCATTACCTGTTGGGCAATCGGATCCTTTTGATGGCATAGTTGCAGTCATCTACTTTATTTCTGGCTTCAAAAACCACTCCAAAACCTCCTCGACCCAGACACTGAATTGGTTCAAAATCTGTCAGGTATCTGGGAACAGAGGGGTGTGAGGAAGGGACAGAAGAAGGGAGGGAGGATAGAGGGGGAAAATGCATTAGTATAGATAGAAAAATAAAGTCATTTATGACCATGACTGAAGTAGTTCTGTACAGGCAAAACATGCTGAAGGACTTGAAGAATTTCTTATTTTTCCCTGCTCCCTCACTGTGGCAGTCAGATGGTTCCCTATCTATGAAATGGCCAGTTGCTGATTATGTGTTTATGCAGAGCCTATCACAGGCCAGCAGGATCCATTCTGCATGCACTGGACAAACTGAAGAGGTTTTTCAGATTACCAGGTTGCTTGCGTACTGGATCATGAGTACATGGCCCACGCTTCTATAGCTGAGTATTTTCTAAATCATGATTTGCCTTTAACCCTACCCCAAATAACTGTTTCTGCAACTTGTCCTTCTAAACATCCCATCCAAAACATCACTGTTCTTAAATATCACTACTTTTCTTACTCCCCCTTATTTTAAACACTCCAGTTTTTACTTTCATTGAGTTACAAATGTAAAGGAAATGGTCACATTTACCGTAGAGCATAATGACATGCCCCTATTAAGCCTTCTGTCTTAACCAACTCCTTTGTAAAACTAATAAAGGTTTCATTTCAAGTATAGACTGCTTATTCTGCAGAGTATATAAAATGTCATCTGTTTCCATCTGCAACTGCCTTTCCCTGCCTTACACCATAAACACAGGAACAGATGGAGTAAACACTGATTAAGACCTACAAGGATCAATCTCCCATTTTGCCTATCAGCAAGAAGTATGAGAACAGTATTTCTGATCACATGTTGACTCTCTGGAATTTCTGAGACTAATCATAACTGCAATGTCCCATGAGTAATGGGGTCACAGAGTTCTCTGTGCCAGTTACTGATTACCCTGCAAAGTCAGAGGACTGGGAGTTCCTAGGTAAGAACAGGTGAACACCTACTCTTTCTATCTCCAGATAGTATTAGTAGCCACACTGATTAAACACCCTGTTTATGTTGTGTTGAACAGACCTCACCTTGACACATATCCAGAGTTCTTGGCATCACTCCAGCTGTTGTCTTTAATGTCTCCACCAGTGGGCTCATACTTAGAATCAGTCTGACACTGTGTTTCAGACTCCTTCCGCAGCTAACAAGGGTTTCCAAAACAAGAACAAAACAAACAAACAAACAAACAAAATCAACTCCTTGAGTGCCTGAGACTGGTTTGTACCCTAGATATGGCATTAAATAAATATCTCCAGACACGTCAGAAGCAGTCTAATCTGCTTGCTGAAGCAGTTAAGCAAATTGTATGTGGCAGCTGGCAGCCTTCACACACAGATTAAACAATACATTTAGGCTTTTGATTTTGTTATCTCATTAGTTATTAACTTATTAATATTACTCATTGTAGACTCCAAACTGAAAGAAATGGCTAAAATAATTCCTTCTGTATTTGGGATTCAGAAAAAAATACTTACTCTGCTGTAAGGGTGGGGATGGAAGAGTTTGCGTACAATGAAAGTTGTGGCCACGATACAAAACACAATGGTGCCAACAATTTCTTTCCACCAGTGAAGCAGAAGAACAGGATCCTTTTTGCGAATGTTCTTGTAATTCGTGTCATCAAAAAATCTAACCGTGATCTGGTTGCTACGTTTATTTCTCTCCCTCTTGTAGTAGGGTAAGTAATAACCATTATCTGTGTATAAAACACACAAAGAGAACACAGAGTTACTTGCAGGTACCTCCAAAACAATTCTGGCATCTCATTAATAGATCTCCTCAACAGACATGGGGTGTTTTTATTTCCATGCCCCATGATTTTAAATGGCACATAAGCAAATTCAGTTAATCAAGGCTGAGAACAGTAACTAGGTCTCCCTAGCTTTAAACTAGAATAGATTCCATATGGAAAACTTTTGATAACCATCCTGAGTCTCCAGCACTGTCAGTAAATTCTGAAAAAAAGTAATTCCCAAGATTTTTCCATTCCAAACAACTCTGCAGTAGCAACTCCTGGCACTCTGATGTGCTTTATGTGGCACTAATTGTACCTACACCATAATACGGAAATCCTAGTTTGGGCAATAATTTCCTAGTTCATTAAATAGTAAAAAAAAATACACATATTTAAGGTCAAACAAATGGTCATTTATTGAATTTCACAGATAATAAAACCTGGGTGTTTGAAACACTTCAAGGTTTGGAACTTCACCTACCATATGGGTACTGCAGCACTGACAGTGCTCCATTGCTGTATTCCTCATGAGAATACTTGTCATTGCTGAGACACTTATCAAACTCATCAGAGCCCACCAACACCGGAGTCCTGGAAGGGGAATCTAAGCATAGAAAAGACACAATTTTCTGAGCTGAATTGTTTGTAAAATGCTGTTCTCACATTAATGTAAAGAGAACTCCAATTGCATAATCTTACAAAATGCCTCTTGGATCAGACCATGAGAAGCAAACTTGATAGAAGGAAACGTTAAGAAAGGTACTTTAAGGTAACAGTTACTTAAAAATTCACCCCCTTGACAAGTCAATTCACTCATATTCACATCACTGCAAAAAACTTCTTCCTCTTTTTGTTGAAAAATTTGATTGAGAAGATCCAACATTTCATTACTAACAAAGACCCTGTCAAATCCATCGTAAAAGAAAACAGACATTGAACATTTAATCAGAAAAAAATAAACACTTAATAAAGCAGAGAGATAGTTCCTGAAGTAGTTTACAGCTGGAGACATTAGTCTGAGTCATACTGGAAATCAGAAAGATGTCCTGTTTTTTCTGACCTAAGGTATTAAATGAAACTGAATTGTTACTTACGGATTAAAGGTTTCCATTTGATTTTGGGAAGAGGAATAATTGCATTATCGTTCCTGGATTCCAGAGCCTTTGGGTTAGTTGGGAATTTCTCAGAAATTCTGACTGATGATTGAAGATACAACTGGCCCCTGAACATACCTAAGTAATAAACAAGGAGGCATATTAGTCTTTAGATTTGGTTCTCTTCACCCCTGGAAAAAAACTGCCTAGTCAAAATACATGGTTAAAAACGTTTTTGAAAATATTCCTTCATATTCTAAGAACTTGAGATACTGACTCTGATTGCTAGGCTGGATGAATTCAAGTAATATCTTCCCTCTGTTCTAGGAAAGCAAGAGTTCAGGACATCTCATTTTTACTGGGAGAGCTGGTGCTACAGGAAAATGCCAGCAATTTTTAAGAGCTATAACGCAGTCTGGGATCTGCATAGGTAAGACCTCTTTCAAGCTTCCTACCCTTGCTAATGCTGCACAAAACAGCCATTACCAGGAAGGCTGGAACAATCTGGCTTCTTCCTGATGTTATTCTTTATCTGTTATTCGAACCACTAACTGGAAAGCTACAAGGTGTAAAAACTTAAGAGAAAAAGGCTAAGGCAAATCAAATCTTAGAAAACCAAAGCACATTTACCTCCCAGAGACAGAGAGCTGAGGAGAAGGACCTCGAGCCACTCTATTTCAAATTGTCACAAACCACATCCAATGAATTCTGACAGCTGGATGAAAACTAAGCCACATAAAATCTTATCTGAATTTTCTTCACAGTAAGTTACTGCAATCAGTGTACAAATTAATGGGCAATTAGACTGCCTTGTTAGCTGTAAACCTGTCTTTTAAAGTTTCAAGACTTTTAGTCATCTCCACTGTACTGAAACTATAAAGCAGTGAACATTTCAGAACCAAAATGGAAAAGATTTATGGGTTTGAAATCTACCAGTACAAAAAGATCTGCTTTACTACAACCTCAACATAGAAATGAATAATGTTTACTACAGAAAATGGTGCAGTCTGTGTCTCACCCAAATAGACACTGGATTCTGTGGCCCCTCTGGCAGCTTCCACAAGATCTTCTTCATCTTCCAGTACCTCATTATTTGCTGTGTAACTCGTGTCATCAAACAGACTGATTGGAATTACTTTGCCATCCTTAAGCAGCCATGCAGAAGCAATTGGAGTGCAAAACTGAAGGGGAGAGAGGCAATTGGAAAATTAATGTTGTATTAACGAGCTATTAAATAAGAAAAATGAAAAACAATGTGCTTAAATTCCTTGTTTAAATTTTTGTAACAGATGCAGCAGCTCAAAGTCAGAACTTTAGTTTAAAAATTACAAGCAGATGTGTGCTCCTTTACAAAGACAGTGCCTGAAACCAAAGATGAAAGACATCTCCAAAACTTCTACTTTTGTGATATTTAATATTCTGTCTTTTCCCCTACCTGGTATTCCCATTCCAGATGTCCTCCTCGTCTGTTAAAAGCCATCACCTTCCAGTCAGCCACCGAGACCTTTATCACCGTGTCTTTCATCATAGCTTCCTGCTCATCCACATCTGAAATGATTTTTGTTTCTTCTTTGTTCATAGTTGATTTAAAATTGCTCTCGATGTATCCTGCTCTAGTTTCAATATCTGGGACATAGCGCAGCTCAAAGTGACCAACACTGAAATTCCACCTCAAAGAAAAAGAAAAAACCTTTGCAGAAACAACTTTTATATTCCAAGTCCTCTGTGCAGAAGATTTCTAAACTGAATTACCTACGTTTGGCCCATATTTTCACAGTAAACTCTCAGACTGTCAAACGAACAAAACTGTACCAGGAGGGGAGTGCTAATCCAGAACACAAATCAAACAAGCTGGGAAGTCTTGTCCAACACGATGGGTGAATTGAGAAAAAAGCTGGTGAAGTAAGGCCAATGGCATTAAAGTTTTAGTGTATGAAGGGGGAAATTAAAATAATCAAATACTACAGTTGAGCCTGCTTAGTAGGAAAACATTCTGTAGCTCGTGAAAGCAGTAAGTACAAGGCTTTTAGGAAGCAGCATTCTAAGACATATTTCTCTTCACTAATTAAGTGGATTTAATTGGAAACATAAGATTTTTCAAACTGAGAAAGGGAAAATGCTTCTTTTGTTTAATCCCACATATAACCTAACACACATCCCTTGACAGGTACTTCATGAAACCAGGACTGCTCATGTCCCATAGGTTTACACGAAAAAAAGAGAAGTGTATAATGAAATTTGTAAGGAGCACAGTTTTCTTGCACAGCAAAAAACTCTTCAATTCTTGTAAACCACCAAAGATACAGACGGGAAAAGCATGGCAAGTTTGTGTATTGGACAGCATGAAAGGGTAAATATTTCTTCAACAGTGTATTTGGGTACCCAAAGTTTCCTATCAGTCTGGCAACCACCAGGAGCCCAGACTGGCTCCTTAAAG
Source organism: Pseudorectes ferrugineus (assembly GCA_008033365.1). Taxonomy (NCBI): domain Eukaryota; kingdom Metazoa; phylum Chordata; class Aves; order Passeriformes; genus Pseudorectes; species Pseudorectes ferrugineus. Next base: position 25,535 of record QWTY01012609.1, read on the forward strand.
AATTTACAGCCTTATGGTAAAAGTTTGGTGTATTTTATATATTCAGTCCATTTATTAAAAATGTTTCTTTCTCTGGATTAAAACCCCAGATGTTTCCTATCCAATCTGTGTCACCAGGATAGCATCTCTGTTTCTCACCACAAAGACAGGAGGATTCTGGTACACAAGACTAAATACTATGGTTTTGACATACCTCTCCTGGCTAATATCTGTCTCCAAGAAACACAGAATCCAACATTTATCCTCTCAGACACCTGATCTGTTAATCTACTGAGTTCTCATTAGGTTCTCTCTGATAGTCTACAAATTCACAACCTGCCACATCCTGCTGCAAACAGAAGAGGGAGCAGGGGAACAGGGAATGACTCGTTCTCCACTATGTTGCTGGGCAGTTACTGTATCTATGTACAGAACCCAGCTTTTTAAGTCTGTATTTTACGAAATGCGTTTGGGTTTGTTTTTTTTTTTCAGTAGAATGCATGTCTGTAATTTTACAAAAATCTTGATGTATTAAAACTTCAATGTGACAGCGTTAGGAAAATCACAGATTGAACCAGTTTCTACAGCTTGGAAAGAACAGACCACCTACATTATGGAATGAACAACAAAACTTTAAGAATGATTTAAAATATCAATTTAGAATGAAAGCTTAAGACATCAAGTATAAACCCCCTCTCTCCCAGTGACAGTTACCATTAGTAGGTAAAGAACTTAAAAGTGAGCAGGTTATAAGAAGACTTTTGAACTGTCTCCTCTTGTACAAAAGCAACAGTTAGAAC
>QWTY01012611.1:0-23027 GCA_008033365.1 Pseudorectes ferrugineus
GGTGGTCCTGTTCATCCCTCATTGCCTCGCCATATTCACCAGCCAGAGCAATTGTTGGTATAGCTCACATGAATACAGTGTATTGCAAGTGACAGAATGATGCAATGTTAATGTTTTTCTCTCCGTGCCTCACACTCAGCATTTTGTCCTTGAACCTACTCCATATCCTTTAATACTGCCAAAAGTGACCAAGAATAAACCCCATATAATGATCTATTGATATAAACTATTTCATGGGACACAAAGAATAGAATTTCTGTTTTAAGGGGAAGTAAGAAGGATAGATCTTCAATACATTTAAAATTAAATATATACATACATTTTATATAAAGATGGCAAGTGAAAGCCCAGTGCTTTGCCTGGCACAACAGCACGTCTCATTTTCTGTAATTTATAGTTGAGAGTTCCTAAAATTTGGAATACAAAACTAGAAATGATTGTCAAGTCCAGTGTCCTGGAATCAAAGTTAGCCCTCAGTTTTTGGAGCAAAAAAGACATAAAGCAAAAGAATCCCAGAGACAAGAGTGCTGGCTATGGCTTGCGTCACCAGCTGAGCACCAGTGTCTGTTAAAAGGCTGATGGCATGACAGCTACAGATGCATCACAGATAAATACAAATACAGCTACATAAATAGAACATTTCCACAGGCTTTTCTTCTGAATGTACCTCAAAATGAGATACAAACACTACCTCAATATAAGAACAGGACAGTGTGTTCAGTAAATTGCTGAACATGAACGTCAACATCCAAAAATAATGCTCTAGAAGTGGAGTTGATGGTAAAGAGGAAGCAAGATCAGAACTATTGTTTTTTCCATTCTAAACAAACCTAAGTGCTTCAGGTCACAACTGTCTGTAGAGCACCACATTGCTTAAAGTCTGAAAAGGTTTTCCTATAGGTTCTATTCTTGCAGTAGAGATTTTTAAGAAATGAGCACAGATAAAGCACTGTATCACTCATTCATCTTTTAAACAAGCCAAAGGTATTTCTCCTCACTTTTGGAAACCAAACCAATGCATTAAATTTACTGGGTATTACTATGGCTCCTCTACTGTGATGGACACTGATCTGCCCTCCAGATCACAGGAGCTAGAATCTAAATATTTCATGCAGGTAGTGTGATGACTCCACCAAGTCACAGACATGATTTATGGAAGTTTACTAAAAACCTTTAGCTCCTAGTGACTTGAATGAGAATTTTTGTTGCTTAGTAACTCTTAAAGAAACTGAGACATTTGAAAACTAGTAATGCTGTGAGCAGCTGTATAGAACTCTTGTTTATAGTATTCTGGTTGTCTAAAACTGCATATCTATAACTGTAGTACTTTACCATCTAATGTTGTACTTTGATGAACTTAAGGTACTCTGCACAAAGTAAACAGATCTTTACAGAATTTCACTAAGACTTGTTTAATTATACCACAGACCACCTATTTTGCAGATGACACAGCTAAAATAAACTACTCGTGACATACAGAAACTTTAGTATAGCCCTATACGATAGCATTCATTATTCATACATTAAGTTTTGCATTTCCTACTAAGAAGCCATCCTGTTTCACAATTTTGAACTTCTGCCTGCAGCACTAAATATGCTAGAATCAGGGGTTTTGTGGTACAGCCACAAAATGTTCTGTATTTTCTCGTCCATACAGACAGAAGTGTACAACATAAAGTGAATTCTTACTGTAAAATACCTGACTCAAGTTTTTGTAATTTTGAGGGTTATTCTTAAGCTTCGTCATTCTTCTTCTTGCTATTGATTCTACATCAAATGCAATTGTATGATTCCTGCTGATATCAAGAGATGCCATGAAACTACATCTGAGGGCAGAATCTAGCTCACAGAAGATTAATACTTCTTGCAATTTCTAGTTCAGAGAAGTGTAGGTGTTAAGAAGTACTAATATGTCTTTCAAAAGGCATTCAGTAAACTGCTTATTCATCCTGATATAAAAGGAAATCAGAAAAACTGTAGTTTTCCATCAGAATTAAGGGTGCTTTTAAACAGCTAATCGAAATATTTCAGTGCAATTCATTTTCATAACATGGAAGACAATGTACAATAGTGTTATATCACATACATGAGATACTGTAAAAAAAACTATTATATATTTAAATACAAATAGTATCTATTTTTAATACTACCATTTGCTCATGTCTATTCAATTATTAATCAATAATCAGTAGGCCTTAGGGCAGCAGGACTCTGCATGGCTGGGAGGATATACATATGCATATACACACATGTACATTCACACTATACAACCATATTCATCATCAAGAATAAGTGGAAGAGAAAAAAAAAACTCCTTTGGTGTTACAGGGAGCAGTTTTCACTTTCAGCTAGATAACCCTTGTACATCTGAACTGCATTGTGAAGAGATCCTCTGTGTTTGCTGTCTCTTTCTCTGTGGCACAATCCTTACTCCCTAGAACTTCACACTACATTAGTCAAACAGGATTCAGCACAGGTCAGAGAGAGAAAGCAAACACACAACTCCAGCAGAAGCGATGGAGAAGAGCTAACACAGCTTCAAAATTCCCATTTTACCCAGTTTCAGTAAAAACAGTACAGGAATGCCAGGAAAATGATCATTTCACTGTGATGGATAAATTTCTATCCAGATGGTTCTTGGTGTTTTTTCAGCTCTTGATTGAGGTTTTTCAGATTTAAACCCGCACATGTTTGATATGAATACTACACCATGGATCTAATAAACTTCAGTTTCATTTAACAGCTATCAAGATGTCCTCAATAGAGTAGAAACAGTACAACTATAAAAATCTTGAAAAATAGGCCTCTTCATTAGAAAAATATGGATAAAATATACATTACAGTGTCGTCTTTCCAGTCTCTAATCATCAGCAAAAAACTTTTAGCCAGAAGTATATTTGAGGGAATAACAGTAAGAAGGCAATAACAGTAAGAGAAAGCAAGAGTGATGTCTCTGGTTTTTGATGCCCTGACCACCTTCACAGACAAGGCAGCTTCTCTGAAACTAAGCCTATAAAACTGTCTTCTCAGACACACACCTAGCATTACGAACTGAGAAAGATCCACAGCAGCATCTGACGAAGGAAGCTTTCAAACACAGATAAACACACACACAAGCACAAAACCGGCCCCAAATTTTTGGAGGCTAAATAGTCCAAACGCCACGATCCCACTCCTGTCAGTTAAGAAGTCTGTATGTTATCTAATAAAAGCTTCCCCTGACAGTTGCAATGGATTTATGAGATGCTCCTATACCTGTTTCTACAGCTCTATTTCTTGGCCAGCCTGCTCTCCTGCACTAAACCAGGCTGTTCTCATGCTGCAAATGAAACTGCAGTTCCCAACTCTGCTTCTCAGACAGTTCAGGTCCAATATCCCGTGTGGCTTCCCAGCCAGCCTCATTCCCACTGGATCTATTCCAGCTACTCTTATAACCAGCACGTACTTTAATAATTAGCTCAGCCTTTTTTATCTTCAGCTTTTAGTTGTAGCTGGTGGCAATCTCTCGCCAAAAATCAAAATTCTCAGGTGATCCCTTCACCATGGGAAATTGCATGTGTACTTTTTCTTCAATGCATCATCATCTCAAGGTTTCACCAGAAGATGTTTCTCTGAAGTGGTCCATCTCTACTGGTACTAAGCCCACCCTTGAAGTTTTCTTCCCTTACACATTTTGGTAAGGTTCATATTAACACTATTAAATCCAGACTTTTCTTGCCCTACTACTGCAATCTATTTCCATAAAAAAAAAAACAGGAGGAAAAAAAAAATAGGAATAATGGAAGCCATTCCAGGTAGTATTTTGCAGTCTTAGCCCTAATGACTCCCTCTTCTTTAGAAAATAGTTTGCTCCTTTTTTTACCAAAAATAAAAGTATTTTTAGCTTTTCCTCTGCTCTGACATGTCACTGTCACACCTCAGTTTACCCATCTGTAACACAGAGAATAATTCTATGTATCTCTTTCACAAAAGCTTTATTTTTTACAGTCATAGTTGAAAACCAGCTATTGTTCACACTCTCTATTACTACATACCTGCACTGTTTACCTTTCCACAACACTGTAAGAAAAGTTTTAAAGCTTGTTAAAAGCAATAAATATATTCTGTTGTTTACTTTGGTTTGTTCTTTCTAGACTGGACCTGGGATTTTTTTTTTTAAAGCTAGTGGCAAGCAAGACCAAAAAGTCAAAATTCTCAGCTGACCATTTTACTGTGGAAATTAAGCCAAATTTCTTCTCTTTTAGCAGCTTTTACAAACTGATTTGAAGAAGTGGGTGTAGTGCTTTCTATACTAAAAGTTACAACTATGCTTCAATTTGTTTGAGATTCCTGAATTGGGAAAATAGAATATTTTTAAAAGTTTATTGTACTCAACAGTATAGGCCATATCAGCTTTGGTGGGGATCTGTTAAATATTATGATATGATAGAGCTTACTACAAAAATTCCTGCAGTCCACAAAGAATGTTTTAAGCCTGAACTAAAAGAAAACAAAACTCCAAAACAAACAATTTCTGCCTCGATATTGCACGTCACTCTCAATAGCATCATTGTTTCCATAGCTACAAATGTAGACTGCTTCAAAGGCAAGAGGCAGAGAAACTGAAAATGACAATGCACAATCAAAACAGGCACATACATTTTTCAGATGGCACATATGGGATGGAGAAAGGAAGTAACATGGTGGCACAGAATGCTGTGGGGTTTTTGCATTTGACAGCAATGCCAGTGATACGAGCACATCAAGCTCCAAACAGTAAGCAGCAGTAAACCTCTCACTGCAGTATCACTTGATGTATTTCTACACCTAGTGGAAGAAAGAGGAGAACAGAAAGGATGGAAAATACCAGCAGGAATCACCAAAACAGGACAAGTGCCCCTCTCGCTGATCTAGCCACCTGCAGACTCAGACACATTTTTTTTAATCGAGTTTCCTTGGAATTTTCAGTCGTTCTATATAGTTGTGAAGACAATCAAATCCTTTATACTGCTTTTCTCACAAATTATGGCAAAATTTAGATGCATGCTACACCAAGTACTAACTATAACCATTCCAGGAGAGGATACAGCAAAGTGAATCTGCACAAAGGATAGATACAAAACAAGAGGGTGAGAGAGTACGGGGAAACAAAAGGCACTCCACAGTATCTAGCAACTATTCTGTCCATCTCTATTAAGCTCCTGCTCTCTAATTTCCCTGTGCAAAAGCTTACTTCACTATCAACCAGCTACTCCAGGACTACAACATCCTCATAACTTACTGGATAGAAAGGTAAATTCTTTTCTTCCTACAGCAGGAATTCCTAAGGTTCACAAATGTGGACCTTTCCCCATCAATTCTATAATGATGAGTGTTGAAATAATACCAAGACCACCAACCAGACTCACACCAGTGCCACTCTTCTTCTTGGAAGAAGAAACAGCATAATCTAGAGGTATAGTGTAATTTAATATATAACATTTTAAATAAATTTATAAACACAATAAGAAAAATAAATACACCCCACCCCCCTCCCCCACTACTTATCTTTAGTACCTTAGAGCACCCTGACTTTTCCTACTTAATGTAGTAACAAACAAGATACCTTCATAGATTGTCATGGCATATTCAGAAATGTACAGTATCAGAGTGATTCTTCCCTTCTCAAAGTGAGTGACAGAACTTAGAAAAATCCACCTAAAATGTCCTTCCTTAGTCTCGCAGGCTCTCAGGAATACAGTTATCCATGATATCATTTTCTTCCAACCATCTTTTTTAGGGAGCCCTTGATAAAGGCCACATGAGGGCACAGAATTATCCGCAGACTACACTGGAAGTCATCTCTGGTGGAAGCAGAGGAGAGGAGAGTGGTTCTTAGAAGATGGTGTCACTATTTCCTTCGATGTTGTCCCTGCATGGCTACTGCTCGTTTACAACAATGTTGGAAAGTGTTGTGCTTTGGAGCTGTGGTTTCTATGAAGAGTATCAGATCATGATAAACTGAGGAGTTTGAGATTACAAATTCAGCCCTTGTTATACATGAGTACTGACATATATGACCTTCCACAATTGTCACAGAAACAGAACACCTCATTATCTTTATTAGAACATTGAAAGCCCCACTGTTAATGATTCTGATGAGACTTGGCAAAAGCTAATACTTGGGGCAGTGAGGAAGGTAGAGAGCCAAAATCTCAGTCACAAGAATATTACCTTTCAGACAAGGATAATATTATTGCTACAAAATGGAGCTATCAGCTCTCAAATGAAGCTAATTCAGACAGCAATACAATAACCATTAAACTTGCAAATCAGAACTCCTAATACTTGCAGCATATGTTTGACTAAAAAAGTAAGCAAAGCACAGACCAGAAAGATAAACAAAGGTTTAGCAAGACCAGCAGTAGGTCTAAAATAGAAGTTCCTCACAGAAAACTCTTATTCTTTTAATTATTTGTGCAGAGATTTAAAAAGAAAAAAAAAGGTAGGTCAGGCTCTGAAACTTAGAAAAGCTTCACACTATGGGCCTTCTACTACACTACTACATCTCAAATTTCTTCCCTAAGACCTAGCTTGCAGCAGCAAGTTAGTGTTGCCAAAATATGAGATTTCTGCATGAGCAATTTGTGATGTTAAAATACTATGGATTCCAGTCTCTTATCTCTTTTAATTGCTGACTGGAATGGACTCTGTCAGAGAAGAAGCAAAAGGAGGGGTTTTACATTTTTCATATTTGCCTCAGGCTACCAGCAGAAAAATTCAGGACTTTTTCTAAGGTATGTCAGTGCCAATGATGTGTCACATGTCATTACTTTATAATTAGGCTGATAGACAAAAAGAATAATGCAGCTGACATTCTATTAAAATAAAAATTATTCCCCAAGGCATAAAAACACTGACACGAGCATCTTAAAAGGCAGAGTAAAAATTATGTAGGGAACTATTTATCTGTGCTGCTGTCTTTTCCAGATTCAAATAAGTAATTCTAAGTTATGTATGTATTGAGTATTTAATTACCCTATGCTGATTTTTTTTAAAAAAATTCTTTTTTGAAAGCAAAGTGTAATGAAACCCTTCTCTGGCTAGGAATAAAAGCTACTATGAGAATAAGAGGCTATCTACACTCTATATGACTTGAGATTACAATTTGATTATCAATTGTTCAATTCTTAAAATAAGCAACTAATCAAAAAACAAATACATTTTTAAAAATAGAAAACCAGCCTCTTTTTGTCAAGTGTTTGAAATTTACTTAGAGTGCAATAATGATTCTAATAACAACTCAGCCTTAAAAACCAAATTTGATAACACTAGAGCTTCATTCTGTATAGAATTTTCTATCAAATGCTCCTGACAGAATCAGGATTTAGGCAATGCAGAGCTGTAACTCCACGTAGTTCAGAACATGCTTAGTTAGATTTTGTCTGGAAGTTAGACAGACTAGCAGAATTACTAGGTTACAAAATTGTGGTTTATAGCCAAAGTAACAGTCTTCACTCAGCACAGCCAAATTTTAGCTCTTCATTAACGTAAGTAAGAGATGTCCCATCTATTCTTTGCAAGTACAGATATCACAAAATGTGTGCTATTCCATCTCTTGATGTATAAACTACTGGAAGGAAACATTTCCACCTTTGTGCATTTCAGCAACATTATTCAAAATATAAGACTTCAAATTCAGTTCGGACTGAATCCAGACAATAGCACGCTTATATTTGTTTCTAAAAACTGTTAATACTTTTCCAGTTGGCCAAAAAAGAGAGTCCTTCATGGAGCTGTCAGATCTAGTTCTTTGTTCACACAATGCTTTGATTCCCAACACAATGACAGACAGAGAAAGAAGTATTGTGTTTTCAAATGTATTACAAGGAATCCTGTAATTTAGTTGTTCCTATTAAAGAATTATACTCAGAGATTATATATTCTAAAGTGAAATTATTTCCACTTGACTATCCTCCTCTTATGTTCTAGACCCAGAATTTAGACCATGTTTGCTTACAGCATATCCTATTTCAAGAAAAGGCAGACGACTTTTTTGAAAAGTTATCTATTATTTTGTTGCCTGTTCCTTGAGTACTGCCAAAGGATGGGCTACTTAGTTTTCTCTCTGTACTCTAACACAGTGTGCATAATCTGAAATTATCTTTAATTCACCATACTACAAAAATAAGTAGACAAACAAAAACAAATAGGGCAGGTAATGCTGTAGGTCAGTATTTTTCAAAGTTCAATACTCAGAGCACCACTTGCACTTTAGTGACAACAAGGGAAGGACCACTGCTGCACTGAAGGACACAAATTCATAACATCCCTTTACAGATGTATTGCAGAGAACAAAAGAGGTGTTTGATGTCTTGATTTGCTGAGCATACACCAAGGAGGTGTGTCCTATTCCCACTCCTCATTTTCAAATCTCCCCTGCGTCACCAGGATTCTCGTCACTTGCCTCAGCCATTCCATTCAATCTGGATGCTTCTCAGAGGTGATGTTGCCCAGAGGCAATGATAAATCTTGGCATGAGGTCATACTAAATACCATAGGTCACAAATTTTACCACAAATTTTACCAAACTCACCACGGGAAGAGAGAAATTGTTTCTCTGTGTTGCCCCTCTGTGTAACAAATAAGCTGAGAAAAACCTTTTTTCCAGCATTGAAGTAAATGGCAAAAGTGGCAAGATTCTGTTTAGAAAGATCAAAAACCTATAATGAACAATATAAGATTTGGCATATTGCTTTTCATATATGCAGCATATTTTCATGTATATAACTGCCTTTTGAAACACACTTGTGGTGTTAATGGCAAGGTAATCCTGTATTTTTTTAGATGTGCATTCTTAAAAGGATAACCACAGTTAGGTTCATAAATTCATTCACTTATGTAAAATGAAATGTAATTTCACAAAATAGCAGATACAAAAAACTACTTTAAATCAGCAACATATCTGAAAACAGGAAGAGAAAAAAGCATGCATCAGACTGCAATTTGAAACTATTTTTTATTTTCTGGGAAAAGAACACTTACCACAGTTACTGATGATACTTCAGTTCACCTTTAAGACTAAACTGAGTATATATCAGATGCTTTCTATTACAGTTAACTTGTAAGGGGAAAAGTCAATGCCTCTAACAAAGTAAAAGTATTGATTTTTTCCACCTGATAAAAACAACCACAAACAAGTTAGAAAGCACTGTGTTCTAAGAATAAACAAGTAGTTGCATAATTACTTATTTCAGTTTGCAACAGCAAAATTATTTTTTCTCCATTATTATTAGAATTTGTTATTCTTTTTTCATAAATGCAATTAATACTTTATTAAAAAAATGTATAAAGGCATCTCAAAATCTCCAAGCATGTACTCTCACTTAAATTAAAGCAGCATAATCACCAAATAAGCTTCACTATTACAGTTCAATACCTGGAAATTTTGTGTATTGATGTTGTTGGAATAACTACATTAGAAGTCTTCCCAGAGAAAAATTCTGGAGTGTATGTGTTTGGGTTTTTTTAAGTTGTGACAATGGCAGATAAGTGAGATCTTTAATCAGTTTTTCCCCTCACATGAAATAATTTAATGGTTCTGACTTCCCTGCACGAGATATTAATACTGTATTGTACAGTTAATATTTAGCTTCAATATATATTAATTCATTTTACAATTAGACTTTACAAGTGAACACTTGACCTCAAACATGTTCCAGTCTGGCACGTCACCACCATCACATATCATACATATCAATGCAGAAAGCGACTGAAATACATCAAGTATCTCAAATTGAAAAGCAGCTGTTTCTGAACAAGATGCAAAGTTGACGTGTGCAGATTTTACCATTTCAAACAACACATACAGTCATTTCTCTATTCAAGAAATTGGAGAGAAACAGCAAAAATAATGGCTTCACTTGCTAGGCAAAAGAGTCCAGGACATCGCCTTCCTCAGCTTCTGAAAAATACGAAGTCTTACCTTTCTGTACACCAGCATGTTTGGGGATTCATCAGCCACCCCATTGCTGCTTTGCCCATAATTATTTCCTTGTGCCATGTCCCACAAATTTGATCCGCTTTTGGATGTTGCACTGTAAAAGGTAAAAGTGGTTTCAATAGGGCATCGCCTCAGGTCTCTTTGCTTCCCTGATGATTAATGGACCTGACTTTCTACGAGCATGTTATCAAAATCAGTGTATGCTCTTACTCCAACAGATATTTACATTGGAGCGAAGCTGCTAATTCACCATTTACTGTCATTACTCTCTTTTGCCGGTAAATAATGGATGTAACGTGTTGATCTAATTTAGACGCTAATGAATTGTCGCTCGGAACAGCTCCCTGACACACCGCTAACCACCACACCACACAGACGCCTCCTCACAGAGCGCTCTTTCCTCCTCTGCACGGGCTTCACCAAGGGACGCTCCGCACCTTCCAGGCCAGTTTTGGGAGGACTGACTCGGCCCATGACGTGTATTCAGCAGTGCCCTCTGCTCACGGCTCGGGTCGTAGCAACTTTCACAACATTCAGACGCACAAAAAGCGAACCAGACGCTTTGAACTTCCCTGTAATTCACCAGCACATTTGTGCTCGTACATACGCCGGGCCAGGGGAGCAGGTGACGAGGGAAAATGAAGAAACAAGCCAGAACACAGTTCCGGTTGCTTTCACCTACTTTCATCGCACTTTACAGCCGAACACCGGCTCCCTGCCAGCCCCGTCTCCTCCCCGCCCTCCCCCGGGTCACACGGGAGCTGCACTAAGCAAGAGCTCGGATCATGCCGTAGCTCCGGCTTTGCACGCAGGTGTAAGAATGTGCTCCATCTACAGACCACACCGGCGGATGCGGAGAGCCCGGAGAACCGCCGAGCCCTACTCCGAGCACTAACCTCCCGAGCCCTCCCCAGCCCCCCAGACCTCTCGCGTTCGGGCTTCGCTGCCCCCCGTCCGCCGGCTGGCCCGCGCTGCCCCCGCATCGCCCGCCGGGGGTGCGCGGCTCCGGGTGGCCAAAGGCCGGGCGGAGCGGCTCGCCCGCGGGCAGCCCGGCGCGGAGCCCGGCGCGGCGCCCGCAGTTCCAGCACCGCGGACAGCGGCGGCAGCGGCGGCGCCGCCCGGGGGGCCCGGCGGGAGCGGGGCCTCGGCTCCGCCGCGGGAGGCGCGGGGCGGGGGCGCGGAGGGGCGCGGAGCCCGCCCGCTCGGTTACCTCCTGGGCCAAGGTCACTGCGCGCTGGCCGCGGCTCCTCGCCTCCTCCTGCTGCTCCTGGCGCGCCCCGCGCGGTGGGTGTCAGCCGGCAGCGGGCGGAGGGACGCGGCGATCGCTCATCACACACACGCACACACACGCACTGCGGGCGGAGGCGCTGCTGCTGCTGCTGCCGCCGCTGCCGCCGCTGCCGCCGCCGAGGCTGCGGCTCTCCCGTGCTCTGCCGGAGCGGCGGCAGCTCAGCTCCCTCCCCGCAATGGAGCGGCCGTCACGTGGGGGACGGGCACGTCAAAGGTGCTGCCGCTGCCGCCGCTCCGCCACACAGCAGCAGCCTTCCTCCTCCTCCTCCTCCTTCTTCCTTCTCCTCCTCTTCCTCGGCGCTCTCGGCTCCCTCACCGAAAACAGCGGCCAAGAAACTGCAGCTGCCAGCAGATCTGGCGGCAGCCCCTGTAAATGAGATTAGGCATCACTGGAGGGCTGGGCAGGAAGAGAATGTGGGCTAATGGGATAGGGAAGGCAAGGAAGGGGGGAGTTGGTGGGGAAACTGTGTCGCCTCCTTCATATTTCTTTACCGACAGCAACAGGGAATCTGCCTCTTCCTCTGTCCTATGCTGTACACCTCATGTATTTTTTTCAGTGAAAACTAGGGAGAGCTTGTGCTCTGTCGGCACTGCAGACTTCCCTGAGTGGTGGAACAGAGAGAGCAGAGAGCAAGTCTGTTTCAGGCAGATAGGAAGAAACCCTGAGGACACCTCAAGACACCCTCGGGACTGTTTTGCTATGTCCTAGGCAACTGCCTAATTTGTGAAGGCCTCGCATTGGCCACAATAAAAGAAAAAGATCAGGTCTGTCAGTCTTACTTCCCCATCACATGCAGACGAGTATACTTTGCTTTGCAAGGGGGTTGAAATTCCCAGAACTCAACATTCACAAGAACACAAGATACTTAAGAGGTTAAGCTTTGGTATATTCCCATTTGAAAGTGTCTTTTCTGGAAACAGTAACTCTTATGACAGGAATGATCTTGCAAAAGAATCCTCTACTGTGCACTGCACCTTGTGGAGCGTGTGCTGGTAAATCACGCAATTCAAGCAGAGAGGTTTACACGCATACTGGGTCATCTTCACCCGTACTTGTTCTACCTTTCTCACATCTCAGAGAGCCTCAAACCAACACTATCCTGCAGGAAGTTTGTTATTATCAAGAACTTACTGCAACTACTTTTAACTACTCTCCCAAACTTCGCAGATGCCTTCAGGTACTTTAACAGAGGATGTGGTAAATCAGCTCAGGGAATGATAGTCACAGTCAGGAGTCACAGTTGCCACAACAAAATGAAGGAAAAAGGACAGAGCTGATCTGGACTTCTTGGAGAGCTGAAGAAGGGAAGACATAAGTTTGGTAATGGTCCTAGAATGAACACCAGAGTAAAGAAAGATGACCTTCATCAGAAATAGGAATGTTTTTCAGAGACAGAAGTAGTAAAAGGTGAAATGACACAATAAGAACCATCAACTCTGTTCAATGACATACACTGGCAGCAAAGAAAAGGAGCTCTGTAGAATATAGACATTGTGTGTCTCAGCTTTGATAGAGGAGAATAATTTAGCATGTCACAAGGAAAAGGAAATGCGAAAACAAATGGTGTGGAAAAGAGAGAACTCTGGAGTTTTGAGGTGGAAGAGAACAAGGGAAAGAATTCAACAGCACGAGCATAAAGTGAAGAAGTATCAATGTTGAAAGTAGTTGGCAGAGGAATTTATTAAACCAAAGAATAAACAGAGAACTGAGAAAAGACCCGTTTCCCACTAAAATTCACTTGACATACAATAGCATCTTGGTGAGGCTAATAAAGTCAGAATCAAAATATTAATCTTCCAACAGATTCTCTGATTCAGCCCAGTCCACTGTTGAGAAATGGGAACCAGCAATAAAGATCTCACTCTCTAATTTCCCTGGCTTTCACACAGACATCCCAGATGAGCAGCACTGCAGTGTTCAGAGCTCAGTGATTCGACTTTGTAAGTCTGACAGGTGCACTAGAAGACAAGGGAAATGCCTCCCAAGATCTGCTAAGAACACAAGTGACACCCTTGTGGTTGTATGGCATCAAAATAAACTCAAAATCTTATTTCTCAGACTGGTTTCTAAATTTCTTTTTCAGAGTAAAATGGGAACTGCACAAAATATAATTCAAATAGAATTTTACCCTTAAAGATGGATAGGAGGAAAATCCTTAAAAATATTAATAGTACACATATTCTTTCCACTTGTTCTGCCAGCCAACACTTAACATAGTAATTGTGTTAAAGGGCATAAAAATCAAACATTAGCAAGTTTCCAGTAAGACCAAATATTTGTTTTCTTGCTCTGCCTCTTTTTGTTGCTAATGTAAGGGAGAAAAGAAACCCACATAAAATGAAACTCTTTTGTACTACAATTCTTGGACTACCTACATGAAGTTGTTCAAAAGATGACTTCAAACTGCCTACTTTCTATAAGGTATTCTGCAAATAGATTTTGGTAGCAGTTATGTGTCTTTGGAAAGCTCCCCAACAAAGCTGACTAATTTAGGCAGCAACGTTTTCCAAGCTTTTATTTTCTGAGAATGTCCTTAAAACTAAGGGCAGAAGCATCCCCAGCTGCGTTAGATTTTGGCTATGCTGCCTCCAATTTTGCCTTTGCTTTAACTTTGTTTTAACCATTCTGATTATTTTACAAGTAATATACAAAATCCTATACTAATGCGCAAGGTTTATAAATTTTCTTTGAAAATAATCAAATTTCATTAACATAAATGCAGTTCTGAAGCAGAGAAATTACTTGGGCCCACTGAAGTTAATAGGTGTTTCTCCAGTAACATCAAAAGGAACTGTATTCCACATAGTTTTTAATCTTGTCCTCAGAACCAAAGGAATAATTTAAACATCTCAATGATCTATCTCACAACTACAGACTTGCTATACTGAAGCACACCAAAATTTTTTCAACTTCACCAGCATGTCCACCATCTAAATGAAGTAGAAGCTCTAAACCCTAATGAGGTTAAACAGAAGAGAAGACCAGAAAAAACCCAAGAGAATTTCTTTTTTGCCACCACTTTGTGGTGAAAGAGACCGTGGGCTGGACTACTTCCATAAATGCAGGTAGAAAGAAAATAATTTATTTAAAAAATATGTAACAGGATAGTCTCATTCTGTTGTAGTTGGGTGTTTGTTCAATGGCCTATAAAAGGCTTTAATTTATAAATTACTTACACATCTTTCCCATGTTGAAAGTCATCACTTGTCTCATATACAACCAGCATTAGCCTCCCCAGAAAGCATGGTCTGCCAGAAGAGGAATGGCCTTTTCAAAATGCAAGGCAAAACTACTCATTAATAAAACAAAGATGATGGGGAAAGGCTGCCAAGGGGCAGCTTTATCTAACGAGGCAATAAAGTACACATGATTGAGAAAGGTGGTGACTACAGTTTCTGTGTTTAGCTTGCACTGTCAGTACAACTCAGGTATTCCAATAACATCATATGCACGTGGCATTTTTAAGTAAAAACATTATGTCAGGATGTGTACAACAATCTATCTGGACATGATCAGAAATTTTGGTCTCTGTCCTGCTGGCCAGTGCTGTAGCATTATGTCAGATTGCTGCCTATATCCATCAATTTATCTTGTCTTATGCCTAGACTAAATGTTCCTTGGAGTAAAGACATGCTGTGCAAGCTCTTAGCACAGCATGATCTTGTTCCATGATCAAGTTTTTAAAGCTTTAGAGCATTATAAACAATCACATTCAAATTTACTAAAATAATGTAAACATGCTGGTCGACTAGGCTCTAAACACTGACAGGAGTTAATCCTGTGCTACCTTAAAGTATAAGACCCAGATTTTTTTCGCTAGCCGGTTAAGCGCAGAGACAATCTGCCTACTTTAATTGAACTCATATATTTGTGACCCTACTGAACCACAAGTGTTTCACTGCCAGGCTCTGAGCAGGTACCTAGTGATTCCAGGCCCAGTCTTTGGCCTTTTTGATGAGATCTGAACACCCGCTCCTTCAGGAGTGAATTGCAATCAATCTATTTAATGTAGGTCTTCAAATGTCATTGCAATGATTACAGGTTGCAGTATATATTTTCTAGAACTGAACCCAGGACTGACTTAGAAACTTCACCACTTTCTTCATGGCATTTTTTTTTAAGCTCTAGGAATTTGGTTTGTTGCCTACCTTCCAACCCTATTGAAACGTTAATTACCTTTGTCAATTTATAATGCTGATGATCAAAGCTATTGGTACTCTGTCACTTAGGGACGGATTAAAAAAACAACAAAAAGATGATTTCTAAAACATAAAAGAAGGAGGTAACTAAAAAATAATCTGGATTTAACAAAAAGAATTCTGATCTGACAGAAAAAATAATGAGTCACAGACAGACAGTTTCACAGGAATGAAAAATTATTAGAAATAAGGACAGCCCATACTTCCATAATTTTTTTTTAAGTAATAAATATATATATGTACACCCCCACAGAGAAAACAGTACAATTTGCATATATTTGAAACCTTAATGCAACAAGTTTTATCCCTTACTGTTATTGTAACAGAAAATCCACAGCTACATAGAATTTCATATCAATATAGCGGCCCACCAAAGCTATCCATGGAAATTCAACAGCTTCTCCAGACAAAGCAGAACAACCTCAAGCAGTTACACTGCAGTCCTGACAATTTATCCAGTTCTAACTTTACCCAAAAGAGGGCAGGCTTTCTCAGGCAAAGAGAGAGGCTACGGTAGCTGGCTGACACACTACCAGGATTTTTTTTTCCACCTGAAAGAGTTACCACAACTGGCTATACACCATCATTTCATCAAAATTGAGAGTGTTTACAGAAATGAAACACAGCACACCACGTTCCTTTAAAACTGTCTGGAAAACCTGTGATTAATAAGTCCTGATCTTACAATAAGTTGCAATAAGCTGGAGAAATCAATCAAGCATGGAGGAATAGAACTAATCTGCAGGGGGGGGAAAAAAAAAAAAAAGAAAAGAAAAAAAAACCCCAAAAGATGGAGGTTTGAGTCAAATTTGGATCTTATCATACCAACATCCTTGACTCAAGCACTGGACTCAAGTTCTAATCCTGGTCTCCCAACTTCCAAAATAGTTCTTGGGGATGCTTTTCCATTTTGTGTAAAAACATTATTATTGACACAGAACGAACCCTGAGTTCACAAAGTGGGACATTTTGTCTCTGCTTCAGATAAAATAATGAAAACAAGGGTGTATTGCTCTCAGCATCTCTTATCACTTGGTATTTACAACACTCTCCCCAGAGGCAAAGATGAGCAGTTTATAGGTTAATATCTACATGTTCAGATGCCACATAACTTCACATAGGAGTGTCCAATTACTGAGCAACTTCATACAAAGTAAGGAAGAAAACACAGTGATTGTGGTTTCCCATATTTAGCTACAATGCTTTTAGACCAAGCTATCAGCTTAATTCAATCTGACAGTAGTCTCAGGTCAAAAAAAAATACCCATAGTATTTTTTTTTTGTGACTAAACCAACAAAAAGCTCCAATAAACCAAGGAACAGGCCTTTCCCCTTCATTCCTCAAAAAAATCTCTCAGGCAGGCCTGATTCATAAGACAGTACTTGCTCAGATCAAAATAGAATAAGCCACTTATTAAGGATTAGTTAGGAAGACATTGATTTAGAATCCTTTGGCGTGAAAGGACTAGGGAAAGGAGGACTCAGAAGCTCTATAAAGGGAGGGAGGAAAGAGCACCGTGTATGAGAATGCCACGGTTCCAGACCAGAACAGATTAATTGTCAAAAGACTTCATAACAGAATTAACAGGAGACACCGAGAACTAGCTGGAGGAATAATTTGTGTGGCAAAGAAGTGAGCTGATAAATAAAAATAATGCAGCAGAAGAAAACAAGGAGAAAACAAACAAAATCCAGAAACTGTCACACTGGTCACAGTTAGCAGGGGGTGGTTCTTGCAAGCTGTTGAAATGGTTTGGGGTGAAGATATCCTGAAGTTTTCATAAGGAAAGATGAGGGAGCAACTGAGAAATTTTGAAAAGTAAAAGTTGTCGCTTATTGTATCTGATCTCATCCTCTATACATAGAGACAGAATTTCTAGAGGCTCCTGTTAAATAGGTAAATGCCAAAAATACAGAACACAGGCTGACTTCTGCAGGTTTTTGTCAGTTCTCACAGGTGTTTTCTCTTACTAAGAAACAATTTTTCTAACACACTTTTTAGACTGCAAGATAAGCTTAACCATACCACAAAAATAATAAAAACTGTGGAAGCTATCAAGTCAGGAAATAGCTTCGAATGTTAGCAGCACGCCATCATAGGTAGCCTGCAAGTGGCAAACTTGCCTATGCAAGCTACTACTGAAATTGCCCACTTTGCTCATTCCCTCCAGCAATCAGAGTTGATGTGACTTAATCTCATTAATTCACTGAGCTGAATGCACTGGAGAAAAAGAGAGCTCAGCAGTTTAACAGGCTTCGTTCATCATTTTTCTTTCCTTCCCGCACCTTTCATTTTGAAGTTCCCTCTATCATTCATGAATTCCCTGCCTCATATCCACAGACAATGTAATAAAACAACTTTTTTCCCCCAAGGTTGCTTTGTTTTTCTAAAGGTTTAAATCAGCCAGAATCAATTTGCTGACTGTGCATCACAAACTGAACCAATCTACATCCATTTATATCCAAGTACACACAATAAATATAGTCATTCTCTCACAGGAAATGAATGGAGTTTTCATTCTTTTAAACTCTACATAGCATTCAGGCTAAAAGGAGAGCTTTATTTTTTAAATTATATTCTCCAGAAACTCAAAGGACTAAAACTTACAAAAAGGAAATAAGCAGGTGTCTATGTTGGCTAAATAGTCCCATTTAACAAAAACAACAAAAAAGTAATAGAACCACAAAATAGGGATGTGGGTTTGCTGGGTTTTTTTCAAACCACATTATAAACTCAAGTCCTTCCCAGAATGCGCTCCTTACCACAAAGATTGTTTTACTTCAGCCTACAAGATTATTAGCAGACATTCAACTTCTATACAATTTCTCCAATAGTGAAGGAAGCTTCCTTAAACTCCGAAGTATAGATGTATAGTTCAAAACAGTTGGCTGAGAAAACAAATAATTTTTTAAAAAGCACTAAACCCTTGGCTGTATTATCTCTAAAATCATAACAAGCTATTTATTTTTGAAAAACAGTGTATCTAAACTAGATAGATTTAGTAGTTCAAAGTAGTCAGTCAGAATAGTTTAGACAGTCAAGAAAAATCTCACAAAAAACCTGTATCATAATACTTCACTCAGCTTTCAATATTTGAGAGTCAGTGAGTAAAAATTTCATCTTTCTCAAATTATACTATAATATCAAGCCACTTTGCAAGCAGAGAAAACTAAGTAACCTTGACCTCATAGCCTGAAATGTCCAAGCAGTGAGGTAAAACAAGAAGAAGGAAATTAAAAGATGCAAGACATATAGGAAAATTTTGTGTACTCTCTTTCCAAAATGTCTGAATTTTGGTACTGTGCCCAGTATCATTCTCTAGTTAAAGAACTGCTTAACACAAGGATATATGCATTTGGCTTTGTCACTAGGTTTTACTCCAAATACAAGAAGCAGACAGTGAAGCCCGATGAGGTATGTGACAGATAAAAGGCTTAGCATGAAAGAATTATTTTCCCCCTAATACAGCAATGGTTTAGACTTGATTTTTTGCAAGAGAATGGAGACAGACAGGAGGAGGAAAATAAACTGGTATTAAAGAAAGCAGAGCTTTGTTGTGCTAGACTGGGAACTAAAATTTTATGCAAGGCTATCAGGTGTCCAGATTTGTACAGTATAAAGGCTTTTCTTGTATGGGAGGAAAGAAAGATATTTAGCCATTGGCCTGTGGATAACAGAAGAGAGAGAGGTAGGGGCAAATGAATAAAGAGGTCCTAATAGTGAAGGCAGGAAGGTAGCATGAATACACCCAGACTGAAAAATGTTCCACAGTGGGGAAGGACAGTACTACTTATTTAATAAGGAAGCAGAGTGAAATCAGATTTCACTATCTCAACGAGTCTGTATGCCAAATGAAATTTGTGCAGCTTCCAACGGTAAAGTAAGAGAATGGACTAAGATGACAGAGAGGAAGCAAGGAAGGTAATTCAGAAAGCAAGCATTGATCCCACTTTCTCTGCAAATTGGTTAGATTTTCAGGATAAAATTAATGAAATAAAAACTAAAACTAAATCTAAGAATATTGAAAAGAAACACTATAGAAAAGAAGAATGCACCTGGCTATTCACCTCAGCAAAGAAAAGAAAATGAAGATAAGACTCAGGGAGTCACAGGAAACCAAAACACTTGGAAATTTGACAAAAAAAAATAAACAAAGACCAATATAGGTACATAGCAGAAAGAGTCTACTGTTACTGGGCAAGAACAACCAGTCTTTAATTGATAACATCTACTTCCTGTCTACAAATAACAACCGAACAAGTTTTGAGCAACTTTCAGATGGGGAGAGCATGGGTTTGTATCTAGGAATAAGTTTAGCTAGTAAGGAATAAAACTGGTTCCAAAATATGAAAAGCTAATTTATTAGTCTAAGCCACAGGAGATTTCAGGGAGTTCTCTAAAAGCAGAAAAAGCCACAATAGGGACTCCAAAAACCTGAGTAAATGGCTTTTATGTGTCAGAGGGAACTGAAATTTACAGTCATGAACTCATAGCAATGTTCATAGCTCTTTCACACTCCCTCTTCTATGCAGCATCTTGTCATCTGATAGTGCTACAGGATGCTAATGCAAAGGTGTGTGTTTGACCTCATGGTACTATTTGTTCTACATTCACCAGTCTGGATACGTAGTACATGTAATAGATATTATTTTATGTCATTATAATGCAGTTACATCTAGCATAAATTCATCACAGAAAGTGGTTTCATATTTGATAGTGGAAGAATTAACAGAAGTGAAATCTGGCTTCAGCTCAGTTCACCTCAGACCAAAAGCTCACCAAGTAAAAAGCAGCAATCAAGATACTTCCTTTGGTGTACAGCAGACATTCACGGGGGCCAGTGATTAGGTCCACAGACTCAGCCACAGCTCTTCCCAGTTGATTTCATGTTTACTTTCTGAGTTGTCTGGAGATTATTTCTATGGCCATATTACCATTTCAGTTCTCATCAACTGGAAATATTTTTCATTCTCCTAAAACATCAAAATTTGCAAACACATAAGAGGAAGGACCTTGAAATATGGAACCAACCCTACAATTTAGACTGATAATACCTTGCAAAGCAACAATCACTTTCAGCAATCACTTTCCCAGCAAGCTTCATCAGACATGAAACTCACACCCAGGAAGCAAACAGCAGATATAGAAATGTAAGTACACACGCCAACCTAACTGCTTTTTTAGCCAACTGAATATCATTTTGGTTTGGAGAAGCATGTTCCTGTATATTGTAACTAATGTTCTAAATATTGTAACACTGCTTTGCCAGTCACAACACAGCTATCGATTGTCCTTCCCAGCCTCATCCCCAAGGCTAAACACAATATCCCAATAATTTGTATACAGGCATCTGTGACAATGGAAGGTCAGTATTCGTTAATTAGAGCAAGAAGAGAATAAAGTCATGAGCTTGAATGGATGATGATTAACAGTAACATGAAAAAGTTTCAATTCTAAATATCATCAGGTAATAATGGCATCATCACAGGGTACAAGTGCTGCATTCAATTCCATCCTCTTCACTCCGGCCTCTCTCCATTTCACTACCCAGCACTTGGGCAATGCTACCTGGATAGCCTCTCCGTGCCAGCAATTCAGAGGGAAATGGACAGGACAGAAGTCACACTTCCTCCTCCTCCTTCTACACAGTGCTGATTCCTGACTCCTGCAGCGTGCAAAAAAGCAAGGAATTGCTACTCAGTAGGGCAGTCCGCAGATGCAGAGAGGAGAGTGCTTTGAGGCACTGACTGCATGTCTAAGCAGCCAAATTTACACTGCAGTTTTCATTCTGGGACAAAAATCCTCCAAGAGTAAGTCCTACAACTCCAAAGAAATGAGATGCTTTACTCAGCTTTTGCTACAGACTGTAACAGCGGCACCCCCACCTCACAGGCCCTTCCTTCCTTCTCAAGCCACCATTGCCCTCCTTCCTAAAAGTGAAAATGCTGTCATAGTGTTTACTGATAGCAAATATTCATAGCTTCATCCATCGGCACGAAGAGGTGAGGAGTTTTGCTATCTCAACATACTAACTTTCCTGCAATATTCCAAGATCCTTCTTTGCCCAGCTCTCTTGCCAAAAAAGACATTATTATTCTCATAGTGGAAGCCAAGTGTCTCTAAAACATCTTTAAAGTAGCCTAGCAGAAATCATCTCTATGACAAAAACACCATAATTAAGAGGCAAGAAATCAGGTTTGACCTTTAAAAGTTCCAATAGGTCATTTTAAAGGTGATATCTCTTCCTTTAGAAATAAATGATCACTTAAACAAATGCAACACTGATGTCTGAGCCAAATAAAGCACCACTACCAACAAAGAAACCAGAGCATATGGTAAAGTTCAACTGGCTTCACTTAACGTTGATAAAATTTTTTTGAAGATTCTCTTGGAACAGTATCTAAAACATTACAATTAAACATGTGAAGCAGCAAAAAAGGGAATGCAAAAAGAAGTTTTCTAGGGCATCAAAAGTGGGACACGATGCATGATTAATTTTTTTTCAGATCTTTAACTTTTAAAAAATGTGTTTAATTAAAAGAAACATATTTGCATTACTCATGCAGATTAACTTGCTCAGGTTGCTCAGGTCACCAAATGCTTTGTGATTTGTAATTATTAACAGTTTTAACTGCCTCTGAAAATTAAATTAGACTACTTGGAAAAAAAAGTCAAGAATCTTCATCATTCACTTTGTAACCAAACATTATTTACTGCATTGACTTTTAGGTACCAATTTACATAGTCCTTGTTACCTATACCAGTGGGCTGTAATACAAAGGTTTGGGTCCAGGGTCTTGTTTGGCTGTCTCTTGTCCTAAACAAAGAATTTCACTTTCTGCAAATTGCCAGAGGCTATAACAAAAATACCTCCTTCAGGAAGGCAAAATGGGAAATAATTCCTTTCTACTTGCTCTGCTTTACAGCAATTAAGTTACATCCAGGACAAGAAGATAAACCATAGAATCTTCACAATTTATTTCTTGAAGAGATGGGGAAAAGATTGAAAGTATGATTATCAGAGAAACATCTCCATTACAGACCATTGGAGGGCTCTAACTCCTAGTTATGCTGCTGGCAGCTTAAGTCAGTTATGGGTTGCTGAGAAACTACCTTCTTCCTTTCCTGTGTTGTTTCCCTCGTTAAGAACACACTGGCTTCACAAAGCAAGTGCTAACTGACCTGAAAAACTCATTTCTTGTGTAGGGAACTCAAAGTCCAACTTGCTCACTGGGGCCTGAATTTCACTCTTCATCTACAGTGCTGAGATTGAGTGATTGGTGCTGAGACAGCAACCATCCCCTTTCCTTCTTCTGTCCAGTTTTCTCTCAGTCCTGAACTTTTTATTTTTTAATACTTTCTGTATTGGTATACTGACTTTCCAGGTTACCAAGGCAGGCAGGAGCTCAGGAGCACTCAGAGTATCAGCACAGGGCTCCAAGCAAGGCATACCTTCCCAAAGTGCAGAGAAATCCAGAAGTGTTTCTCAGGACAGCCACAGCTTCCCGACTTGAACAGCAGGACCCCCATAGGTGAGGACAGGCCTAGTAATTCCACAGCTTTCAAAATCCCATT
>QWTY01012612.1:9697-45885 GCA_008033365.1 Pseudorectes ferrugineus
CAAACAGCAAGAAACAAACAGAAACAGCAACAATACATTAATAATAAAAGTAGACAAAAGAGAGAGTGATTTACACAAAAATGTGCTCACCACTCTGACCCAGTTCCACATGGCTGCTGAGACAAAGACAAGTCATCGGACATTACCACTACTGGCACCGCATGGCCTCCTGCTACAAAGGAGAAAATGGCAGACATTACCACAGCCCTTCCGTGACAAACTCCCCTTCCCTGAGCCAATGGAAAACAATGAAGGACAAACCCCCCCAAGCCAGATTGTCCACATCGCTCCACTCCACCATGGCTCCGCATGGCACCGGCGGTACACGCACACTGCTGGGTTTGGCATTATTTGGCTGGGCTGGGCTGGGCTGGGCTGGGCTGGGCTGGGCTCAGCTCAACTCCATTCTACTCAGCTGTGTTCATCACTTGGATTTGCATTCTCCCATGGGAAAGAGGAACAAAATGGCGCTGCTTCCGCTGTGCAGTGGTGTTCCCCCTGAAGCCACATCCCCAGTAATGACGTGTGTGGTATAGAATAGCTGGTCACGCTCACAAAGCTCTGCGCTCCACCTCCTCTCAGCAACCGTGAGAAAACTAGGGCAATGTATCAGCAGGAAACCTATCATAGAGATGATGGAAAGTAGGGAAATGGGGAATGCTTTAGCAGAGATTGGCGAGACACCTCTAACAAGGAGTGCTACTTCTCCTGGGGCTTTTATTTTGGTTTGGTTTACAGCTTATTTCTTATTTTAGAGCTTTTAATTTAAAAGACAAAAGCTAACTCTGGCTCTCTCCTCCAGATGCAGGACATAAATGAAATTATTACCTGTAAATCCTCTTCACTTAATTAACTTCATGACTGAAAAAATGCCTGAGGCCGCAGATGTTCCTGCTAAAGCAACATACACATAGTAGACAAGCTTACAACACAGTCATGGTCTCAAGTCTCCTTAAGCAACAGCAATGCAAGGTGTTATTTAAAACAAGGGTGGGTGACACTTTCATATAATATTGGGTTAGACTCTTGTTCAAAGTGTCCTTTTTGTATTGAAGTCATTCTTCAACAGGAAAAAGATTCAAAGTTATGAAACAAGAGTCACGTAACTAGAGGGAAAGGATGTTTTACTCGCAATCAGCCAGGTCCTTGACTATATAGACCTAGAGTAGAAAATCCAACAAAGAGTAAATTCCTCTGATTTAAGAAGCACCAGTATGTCATTCCAGATGGCAGGCCAGACACATTGCTGGATTAATGAGAGCAGAATAGAATGAACAGTATAAATTTGAAGCCTAAAAAGCCTAAATTTGTATAATTCCTAAACCCATCAACAGGACAATTTCTAGGTAGAGAACAGGCAGGTTTCTGTATGGATATCTCTAAACCAAGTAAGAAGAAGATTAAGAGAATGCAACATACAAGTCCCTAAAGGCATTTGTTCTTAAACAGTTTACTGCTTTACTGCTATACACAGTAGGACTCCAAGGATACTGTAGTTAACAGTGTTAACTTATGACAGGAGAACTAATACTAAGCAATGCTAAACAATTCCTGCAGGGTTTTAGAAGTCTGAGATTCAGACTTACAAAATAAGCCCTTTTAAAAATATTTAAAGTGGTTTGGGTTTTTCCTTTTTTTTTTGCATGTCAGGCTACAGCTAGTCTAAGAAAGCTAGACAAAGATCCTATTACCTTTATTTGCCATTATCCATCAGGAAGTCCTCTTTACAGGGGAAAATTACACTTCATAATAAATCTACATAAGAGATTACTGCGTCTTTCATAATTTAGTCACCAATTCTTAGAGGGAGGAAATCAGCCTGACAGTGGGCATTACAGGTAGTGCTAAGCAGCCATCCAGAAACTGTTGAGTTCTAGGGGTAAGTCCTGCAGATAGTGTTTATTTCTACAATTACACTGTTTCAGAGTTTTTCCAATTATATCTCTCAGGGCTTACAGAAAGCACTGATACACAAAAAAAATATAGGGGCAAAACTCCTATAGATTCAAATCGAGATCTATTCCCATGTACCAAGACAGAAAAAATTTAATTTCTTCTGGAAAGGATTACTAAATCAGAGGGCCACCATGTCTTAATTCTCTAATACCTTGATTTGATATCATAGGTCCCATTCTTTCATGATTTGGGCACAAAAAGCTCTGGTCTCCAAATGTGTTTCTCCAGTTTCCACAGAACTGTTTATTACTATTTACACAACAAAGTGATTTTTTCTCAAAAGGTGATCTATCAATACTGGCTTTAGTCTTGAATGGAAACCCACTTATGATTGAATTAACACAGCAGATCTGAGGGAAGGAGAGATAGATTTGAATGCTTTACTTCTCATTTTTTATAAGATTTATTTGAATCAGGTAATTGTGTCCATCATATCATGCTTTTTAATCTCTATTTCTTCTGTGCCCCCAACACAGAATTCTGATTTCTGCCAATAGTTAGAACTTAATATTCCCCCTCCTTGTTTCCATCTCAAACACCTTTTAGTAAAAGTCACTATTCTTGTCATTTTGTAAGTGAGGACACATGGTTCCCTTTGCATCAGTGAGACTTTTTGCAGTACTGAGGGCTCTACACATCATAAAATACAAACGATGAAATGTTCTGCATCTTAGTTAGAGCACAGTGGCCAAAATCGAGGTACCTCTTCTCTTTTAGGTTTAACAAAATATAAATAACTTATGAGAGAATTTCATCCATGAGTACAGGACCAACATATAACCCTGTTGGACTTTCAGGCACTCATGGTAAATTGCACCATTTGAAAAGAAGGGTGTGATTTTTTAAAAGCTCATACCAACAACCATGTGTTTTATGTCATAATTAAAATATTCAATTTAATTGAAAGCCACCTGTATAACATATAACTTCTCCTGATTAGATTCACACTTATTTCAGTGACAAAACAGCCTCAACACTATCTCCATAGATAAGAAAGCATATATTGGACTCCTTAATGTCCAACACTTTGCACCAGAACTATGAAGACGTTTCCTCACCTAATACAACGTATCATGAAGTGGAAATCAATTAACAAAGATATTCTTTTTATTTTTCTTTCTCCTCCCTCCAGCTCTCATCATTCAAATCTAATGTATTCTGAATATTTAAGGTAGAGAAACACACAAAAGTCATACAGTTCACACGTGTCTCTTTCACCACAGACAGACAATTGTCTCAACTCTATTTTCCTTATGGATAAGATTTAGGGGTTTGCATTTCCTGAATGCTGAATAGCTGCTTTATATGAGACAGTGACTAAGAAAGATTTTGTTATTTTTAAATATTTGATAGAAAGATACTAGGCCAACTGGAGACTTAGCCATTCTGGAGAACTTATTAGCTCTCTAATGTCACATTCTAAAGTTTGCAGTTATATTTGTCATTCATTTCATTTAAACATAAGACCAATGAGAACTATACTTCATGACATTCTTAAGGATATGCTGTCTATAATTCTGATACTTCAATTTAATTCAAAATAGAAAATAGTTTCCATTCAATCCATCTCTCCAATATCACAACCACATTCCTGGTCTTCTTTAAAATATTTTATAGGATATAAAAAGTGTTTATACAAGACATATGCCAACTAGTAAGGCTGTTGTTCATTCCAAGTGACCTCATAACTTTATATTCATTGACAGTCAATACCAATACTTTCCTAAGTATACTCTACCTATTTAATTACTATTGAGCTGCAATTAAAAGCTTTCTTTCTCTTTCCCTAAACAATACTTATTTGCTACATAATTTGGGCCAGACTCATACCAACTTGAGGGTGCAGTGGAAAAAAATCAACAAAAATAACAAACAGTGTTTTGACATAAATTTTTGGCTTTCAAATAACAAGATAGAGTGAAAAAAAACTCCAAAACACCACAATTAATACATCAGAGAGCTCTGCCAGGCTTTTATAGCAATACAGGATTTTTCAGCTATAAAGAAACATATTGAATCTTCAGAGCACAGCCCATTCTTCACTGCTTCAGTTGTCTTCTTTTGTTTACAAGTCCCTGCCATCCTTCTCTGTGAATTGAATGCTAAACTGTCTCTGGAGAGACGTTATATTGCTTACAGAATGCCTCAGCAGATGGTGCTTCCTGTTGCAACAGAAGGCTGTGATTACACCTGAACTCTTCAAGAACTCTAACTTACACAGAAAAACAAGATAAATGGAAGTCTTACAGCTCTATCCTTTTCCTCCTCTGTTCTCTCACCTTCAGAAAAAAAAAAAAAATAAAATCTAGATTTGGAAACTGCTAACAGTTTACCACTATAGTTTGGCCCAACCTCCATTTCAGACATTTGATCACTCCATACCTTGTTATAGCACTGCTTATTATAGTTATAAAATGAAGAAACCTCCACCAGGAAGAGTCCATAAACACAAAATGAAGCACCATGAACACCACTGGATTCAAAAGTTCAACGGTCTATAGCAGTTTGATACTGAATGTGAAATGGACCCTTTTACAGAAGATCTATGAATTCTTTGCAGGAAAACATTAATCCCATCTATTCCCCTGATCTATTAGTTTCTGTAAAATGTAAAGCTAATTTTAGGACCATATACCTTAAAACCAAGAACCATAGCAGCATAATAGGAAGTTAAATAATGTATGTATTCTCTTAATAATTAGCAGATAAATAATTACCATTGAAAGGCAGCCATCTGAAATAAAGAGTTCCTGTAAATTACTTTCCACTGTCTCTATATTCCAAATACTGTTCTGCATGGTTTCTACAGACAGCCTGCATAGCTCCTATGGACAAGGCAGGACAGAAAAGGGTCAATACTACTCTCTGCATGAATTAGTCATGCAAATTATTCTTTTATCTGGCAGAGAAATGTCCTTGTGTGTTGTGTGACTGCATTGGGCTCTGCCTACCTCTACCATTGTTACTTTGAGCTTTGATTATCTTCAAGCTTTCAGCCCTCAAGTATCTTCAAATCAAAACCAGTGCTCAATTTATTTGTAGAGTTCCAGGTGGCCAGGGACCACTTGGGACCTTGCAAAACAGAAACAGATGAGAATAGGTCCAGGTCCTTTTCTTAAAGGAGTATATGGATCTGCCCACATCTTAGAGTCTAAGAAGCTGAAGTGCCACTGAAGCTGGAAAGGCTGCATTCATCTGTGTTTTTGTAGCCACGTGACAATATTTCTACCATAAGTGGATCCCCATCACAGAAGACCTGCCCTCCTCCCCCCTCCACGACTGAACTAGAGAGAAAATTAAATTTGTACCTAGACTGAACTAAATAGAAAATTAAACTTGTATCTGGGTTTTGCAACTTTTATCAATGTCACCTTTTACATAGATGATTCATCAATTTCATTGTAAACCTTAGCAGAATTAAGTCTTCGGTGTTTTCACTGAAATTTCAAAAGTCTCATTGTACAAAATAATTTATAAAAGTTACTAGTTAAAAAAAAATCCCTTCAGAATCTTACAGGTTTCAACACATAGTAATTTCTTACAACATTTTCTTATGGGCACGTTTTCCCCAAAAAGTAAGTTCTGGCAGATCTGAATAGCATCAGGCAATGATCAATTTCTTTAAATAGGAAAAAACCCCCTTACCTGATCAGGAGATTGTCAGTAAAAAAATTCTCTTCTTGCCTTTCCTTGCATTCTCAGAATACATCTATACATTGCAACAGAGAGGAATGTGACGGTAGCCAACTAAGTGTATTACTGCAATGGTTCATACTGGTTTACCAAGCTCTAACCAGACCTATCCCTGCCATCCTGTTTCCAGTGTGTCTTTCTACTTGCCTCTGCATCCATGTTCCCTCACACTCCTCTCTGTAGGTGCACTCTCTCCCTACCAGCACAGCCCGAGGGAGAAGAGTGTTCTCAGGCCCTTGTGATCGTTGCAATATTTCTTACTAACTCAAGTGTCTGGGTGGTGCGACTAACAAATAAAAAGATTTGATGTGTACTGACTGCTCATTTAAGAATTAGGATAGCACTCAGTCATTACTTAGTATGAGCCTACTCGGTGTTCTAACAAGAGGCCTCAAAAGAAGATGTGGGGAAATAAGTAGAACTCAGTTCAAATAATATTTTATTTTAAAAACAATATCAATTCCAGTTTTAGTTAGCTTGATTAACTTCTTTTAGATGTCAGTGTTGATATAGATCTGCCTAGGTATATGAGTACTTAAGCATGATGGGCAAGTATAGGAACTGGACAATAACACTTTTTGTTACAATACAAAAATGAGAAAGTCAGTCACAATGATTAGGTCAAGACTCCCCATAGGCTGTGAAGCACTTTTAAACACATGAGAAGAGATGGCAACATTTTCACCCACATTAATGATACAGGGGTCAAAACCTGGTGGTCATCTCAGATTCCTTCACTTCTTTCTCCTGTACATCTATAACAATGGCAAATCTTGTAACCTCTCATCTACGATGTTTTAAAAACCTCTCTACCAGTCATTCTCCCATTGTGGTGGAATAAAACAAAAAAAACCAAAAAAACCGCCTCACTTCAGTTTCTTCTCTCATTAATAAGATAATATATTGCACAATTATGTACATGTCTTACCTCATGTAATTTACATCCTTCTATACTTCTTTCACTCCCCCTCATTCTTGATGTATGTTCATCTGCTCATATATAATTCCATCTTCCTCATATTTGCCTTCTGTTTTCCTACAGTTACTCATCTCTAGGTGCCAGTTAAGTAATTTCATCTCTCAGAGTTTTCCTCTCTTTTGACTCTTCTTAGAAAAAAGCTCTGTCCCTAAGCTATCTATTCAGACAAAAAAGCCAATAATAAAAAAACAAAAGCAAAACCCTACATCTTATGTAATGGGAGTAAAAGAACAAATAGACAAAAAAAAAAAAAATTAAAAACTGCTTATTCATTGTAAGATATATCTTTACCTTTCATCTTGGCTGATGAAAATAAATGGTTCATTGACTGCAGAAAATAGAATTGTTGCCTATTTTTAATGGAGAAGGTAAGCCGTGAACTCAGGCATATTAAAAAAAGCTCTGTCCCCCTCAGCCATTAATCCCAATGCATGATTAGCACAGTTAAAGTTGCAGAAAGGTAGCCAGAACAGCTTCAGCCAGCCAAAACTCTACCTCTAGGGAAATGTTATATTTTCATCCTGGTGTCCATGCATAATCACAACTTGCTTACCTTGCATATCAGAGAAACCAATTTCCTTCTTTCCTCTTAGACTAGTTCAGAAATCTCCTCTAGTATTTAAAGTTCTCTGTTATTTAATTTCACACATTTTTCTTAATACTGTGGAGAATAATGATTCTTGTGGCTTTCCCTAGCTTCTGGACAAAAATTTGAGCCCTGACCCCCATCCCAAGAACAGTACCATTTCTACTTGTCATCATCAGCTTTTTTTCTGAATGGAATTTTTTTGCTTTTTATGGCAGAACTCTCTCAGAAAATCAGCTTAAATTTTTCCATATTCGTATGGAACGTCTTAATATTCTTAATGTTCTTTGGGATCTCTAAAGGGTAATAATTCCTTGTGTATTTTTGTAAGATCCTTCACAAAACAGTGAGTTATCCCAGATATAGCCAAAACATTTCAAAACTTACCACATCCCATTTTTCATGGCTTTTGGTTTTGAAATGAGTGTTAGGAGGACAATAATGGACTAAGCAGCTGCTGAAGCAGCAGACCTTAGTGGTGTTATATGGAAAGAGCAATGCGTTCAAACAATAAACCTCGCTTACTAGATACATGCAAAGATGGATCACTAGTTCTCTCTAAAGAGGTTTCAAAGCACTTTTTTAGAGGTAGGCAAAAAGAGGTTTCATAAATTTTGCATTCCACAGTACTAGAAATAACATATTTTGCTGAATCTTCAAATATCAGCACATCAGTTGCTGTTCATCCTGTTCCTCATCTGGGGAGTAATTTGTACCTATTAATGAAGTAGCCAAGACCTCTACATCCTCATCCTCACAGCTATCTTTTCATGTATGATGACACTTTAGATACACTTCTTAGATAGGATAGTGAAGGGAAAAAAAGGCAGAAGGCCTGTGTTTTCATAGGAATTATACAAATATTACTGAGAAACTGGTTAAATGGAGTTTACATAAAATTGACAGAAAGTCAGTGGTAGAGTACAAAACTGAATCCAAAGCTTACTAATATCATTAGATATTTGTCCTTAGTTTCAAATCTCCTTTCCAATGCAAAGTTGGTTTTTACTGTTGACTTTACTGGGACATGGCACACAATCATCAGGAAAGAGATTAGTCAGCCTTTAATATCAGACATGTCAATGGAGTTATGTTTCTCTACATTGCAAATATCACCAGGTTTTCAGATTTAAACTTTAGTATTGCATGTATTTCAGCATAAATACTAACCAGAAGGAAGATGGTGATGTAAAAAGACCTTCACAAATGTAAGATCCCCCTTCTTATTCCATCCAAATCTTCTGGAAGGTTTTTGGTATCAGCTATTTTCAGGAAGGTCCACTGTCAATATCTGAATGAAATCACATATTCTGCTTCTCCACAGCACATCACCAAATGAGATAATCAAGATGCTTATCAAATTTCATAGCATGTTTACCAGGCTACAATGGTGATTATTAAGAAAAAAAAAAAATCTCATGCAAGAAAATTTCATACTGTTTCCAGTTCAAGTTGATTTAAACCGCTGAAATTCACAAGAAAAATTCTAATACGAAATACTAATGTTTTGCATTTTGTTTCTCTCAAATCAATGGTTGAGGAAACAATGCATACTAAGAGACTAAAATGTAGTTTACAATAGAATACATATATTAATAGTAGAGAAGTTGATAAAATATCAATGATTTTTGACTTTAATTGGTTTTAAAGTCCTTCTTCCTGAGACACGTACATGCAAGTGTGACTCATGTTGCAAAATTACATGTCCTTACAACATCTTTAAGAGAATTGCTATCTTCTCAGCTTACTTTATTACTACTTTGAAGAAACAAACTATCTAACAGAACTCAGGTTGAGAAATGATAGGCTCAAAAAATCATTGTTATTTTCTCTATGTAATATGAAATTTAAGCATTGAGATATAGGAGATTCAGAGGAAGGATAAGATAAGATTTTCTGAGTGATGTTCCATCTTTTTTTCCAATTGTCTTGTTAGACAATCAAATTTGAGTCAATGAATATATGGTTATTACTTTTAAATATGGAGCAATTTCTGATTGGAATCCTGAGCTATATTTTGTAATATGAACTTAGATTTATTGGAAAGCTTAATGAATGTTGGAATTAAATCATGTTATCTGATGTATTTTTTACTTAAAAAGTATATAAATTTTTTTTTGCATGGTTGATGAAGGCAATTCTGAATGTGTCCACCAAATAGCAACTGACCTGCAAACAAATTCTTTGGCTTGGCTAATTAACAATTACTGTTCAGTAGTCTCCTGAAGCATTTATTTCCTAGCTACCAATTAATATATTTGCATTTGACCAAAGATGTCAGGTAGCATCTCAACTAATCTCAAATAAAGTAACTTTCTTTCCAAAGAGTTGTGCTGGATGTTGTCCTTCTGATAAAACCCTTCAGGTTTCTTTTTGCATTGACAGAAATTACGTTTTCTTTAGTTTTTGACAGATGTAGGTACATAAAGTAAAAATAATTCAAAAAAGATGTTCTATCAAACATAGCAACACTACTTGTATGGAGATACAATTATGTCTAGAAATTCATGTTCTTCTCCTTCTGCTGGATGCAGGGGACCAAAAGTGCCGAAGGACACCACAGTAATTTTGTAATATTCCTGAATAAATGTCATGGTTCCTTAATGGGATTGTTACCAATATGTAAGGAGTTTTTTCCTTTTTTTTTTTCTCAATGCACTGCTAGGCATCATAGGAACTCTTTCGGAAAGAATCACTAATCCAACCACGCAGGATCTTTTCAAAGCTCTCTCCTCTCTACCAGCACCAAGACTGACACCTGGTGCCCAGGCCGAGGATACTGCTCAGCTCCTAGTCAAAACACCCATCCAAATTAACACTGATTTCCAATAAAATGTATTGATTTAACAACGCCAAAAGACTCTCATCCCTTTTAGCCACCAATTTGCATACATATTCTAATTGTCATTCAAATCTGTTAAAAGAGTAGCAAGCTTATGGACCATGATTTCAGCCTTGTTCATCCCTTAACAGTTAGAGTTGCTGGATCATTAATATCAATAATGAGCTAGAACAGCAATTAGTGTCTAAATGAAATATGCCACAAATTACTGATTTATCATTATGTTTGTCAGTAAAAATATACTATGGCATAGCAGGGTAAGCAATTATATCATTCCAGAGACTGCAAAAATACAAGTTTTTCCTAGAAGGTCTGAGAAAATTAATCAGAAATGCTGTCATTTTATTGCCAAACAATTTGTGTGAAAGACACAGCATGTAGTACAACAGGAAAATCCAGCAATTTTTTAAAACTGCAAACTCTTAAGTGCTGTCTGTTAACAAGTTATTTGTTTGCTAGCTTGTCTGACCTATTGCTTTCTTCCTCAGATGTTTCTCCTTTCACCAGTTTTAAACTCGGTATTTTCATTCTGTTCTTGGATTTTGGACACTTTCTCTCACTAAACTGGCTCAGACAAAAACTGCCAGACTGCTTAACTGCCCCATTCTTCTCCTTTCTTTTATGCCTATTTTTCAAAATCTGTGGAAGAGCAAGGTCCTAAAGCTTTGATCCTCATATATCATTTATGCGTTTTCTAATGAAGTCATTGCAATACTGATGTCAGAGAGATGCTGCTCGTAATGCATAAAAAGTATTTTTAATCCCATCTCATACAGATACCATTTCTACCATTCCATCTTCTCCAACACAGCAGCAGGAAGAATCATGCTAATCTGGGGTTTTTTAAAAGTATGTCATTGCCTACTTCAGCTGAGTTTTAACATGAGTTTCTGAATTAATCGCTCGACCTACTTGTTTCAGGATACAGAAAATTCACCTCAGTTTTATATAGTTAGAGGCTTTTTTTTTTTTAATATATTCACATATGTTTAAAAGTATAAAGTATTCTAAATGCATAGTATCATATAAGGACTATAAATAGCAAAAAAAAAAAAAACAACAAAACAAAAAAAACCCATGAAAAGTGAAAGCAATAGGAAAGATCAGTTTGCTTGAAATATTTGCCAACAAAGAAAGACCAGAATTTGTGGATGATAATCAGCAAAATACAAGGTAGCCAAATTGAGACAAACTCTCTCTAGTTAATAATTGTAAGTCAGCAGTTGTTTATATAAAAGTTTGCACCAGATATTTAAACAGAGTGATTCCTAGTGCTCAGCTGTTTGGAAGAAATTTATCCTGCAGATTGCCTGCTACTCAAGTTAGATTCTTTATGGTATTTCTTTAGCATTTTCCAAGAGTTCCCTGGGAAGATGCCTGCAGTAGCTTATGACTCTAACAATCTAAAAAGAAAACACAAGCTTGCCTGTTCTAATAAAAGTGACACTCAAATATGAGCAGTGAAGAAAAAGTCAATAAAAACTTCTATGTGGATGAGCCCCAGGTTTGGAGTTACAGTTGATCTGTAGTCTCACTGTGACCAGTATCCCAAATTAATTTTTACACCACATAGTCACAATTTCACAAGATGTTTGGGAGAATGGACTTGTCATATAGTCAAATCACTGTAGAAGGACAAGGATATTCTCCCATCACTATCAGCCAGATCACAGTTGTCTGGTATCCACTTCTTAACACGATCTCTGGAAAAGCCTCATTTGTTCTGAATTCCTCCTTCATGGACCTCATCCCCGGAACTAGAGAGGCACAGAGCTGCCTGCTATGGAGCAGAAACATTAAATAAGAATGTGAGGAA
Source organism: Pseudorectes ferrugineus (assembly GCA_008033365.1). Lineage (NCBI taxonomy): Eukaryota > Metazoa > Chordata > Aves > Passeriformes > Pseudorectes > Pseudorectes ferrugineus. The sequence continues at coordinate 21,570 of QWTY01012612.1, forward strand.
GTCTTGGAAGCAAAGCAAGAGGTAAGATTTATTTAAGTAATGGGACAGAATTATTCTACAAGCCTTTAAAAAGGTTTAAACCTTTCCAGACCTTGCATTTCAAAAACCACACAGGTTTTGAGAATTGTCTCTGCAAAGATAAACACTGAGTTGTCAGTCTGGCTTTCTTTTTTTAGGTGACAGCATCTATTTTAAAACAAATAGCAAAGAGAAAGAAAGCATTTGTCAGGCCTTTGGTGTAAGCTGGAAATTCTCAGTTTGTAACAAATTTAAGGTTTTTGTGAGAATATATCTTTGTGCTTCTTAGCAGTTGTCTTAAGGACTCTACCAAGAAGAGCAAGTGACTTGGGTGACCCAGCTGAATGGTTGGTCAGATTTAGCACCTTCAGTTCCAAGTAATCAGTGTGACACACATCTCTCACTCCAAGAAACCACAGCTTTTTCACAATGAAAAAAAATTGAGAGCTATTCTGGGAAGATTTAAGTTTGAATCAATAAATTGTAAAAGCAAAGGATGGAAAGTATATGACACATATTCTTACAGCCTAATAACTTGATGACTGTTTATGAAGACAATGAGGAAAAAAAATTTAGGAATCGTTATGCAGGAAACCCATACTACTATCTAATTTCTCACAAGCAGAATGTCAAGACTCAAATTTCTCACTCCACCATAACCACTTTTGACCATGTAGCTATTTCTCCTAAATCAGATTTCACAGCTGAAAAAGTATTTTAAGCAGAGGAGCACTAGCAATAGTAAGAGATCCATGGAATGCAACATGGATACCACCTCACAAAAAGGATAAATATTACACCATTATTGTCTTGAAACACAAACTTATATCCCTGATGGTGGACACATTGATCTGACATTACACACCATGCATCCATGCAAGACCCTTATTGCAGTTATGCAGAAAAACTCTCTGATTTGTGTTCTGTAAGTCAGTTCTCTCTGTGCATAAAGCATAGAGCACAGTCTGCACGCCCATAATAACTCAAACTTACTTTCCACACAGGCTTATGTCTCCACAGGTTCTTCCACTGTCGCTTCTTTATCTTCCGCTAGATAAGGCATGCTATGGGAAGAAATATTGGTCAGTCATTTTCAACAGGAAAGGCAAAGGACAGACCTGGCATTTTGTTATTTATCTCTAGACATGTCCTCATCAAAAAGGTCAAATTTTCTATAAAAAATACTATAGTGTCACTTTGTTGCCATGGGATAATTTCTGCTCAAAGGCCTCCTTTTATCTTAGGCTCTTGCCTTCACCATTTAAAGTTCAGCATCAACATCATACACCACCCTTCATCATCATCAACATCACAGACACTAGTTCAGCACTGGAAACAGGAGTCAGTAAAGGCTTGGAGGGTCAGTTCAAATAAGCATTCAAAAGTTCAACTGTTTATCAAAATCATTTCCATTTTTAGAGCAGACTGGAAATCCTTTAAAAGTAAGCTGCATGATAAATTTATGCCCTGACATGCAGAGGATCCTGAGAAGGAGATACATTCAGACTTTTTTTCATTCTTTTAATTGGCAATTTCTAAGCAGTAATGTCTGTCTTAAATAGAAAATTGTTGATGTTTAGAGGCAAAACTGGGAACAGAGGGAGTAAGGGCAGACAGAACCCAAAGCCCAAACTAATGTATCACTTAGAACACTGAAAACCAGTTTCGCAGGGATCAGTTGGTAGGGTCATTGTCACACAGTTCCCACTCACCTGTCCTGTTATGGGAGTCCCTGAGTAAGAATTAGGCAAATACCAGCTCACTGCAACTCAGCCCTGACTTTCCTCCCTATCTACTATACCAGTCAGCCATTTCCCATTCTTTCTGGAGTATGCACTTTGAGGAGAAGATACAGTGTAAGGTAATTTGAAGGATGTATGGCTAAGAAACAGGACAGTGTTCAAATTTTACTAGCTAGCTGGAGAAAGTTTATGTGCAGTCCATCAGCATGCTGTCTCTTAGACAGCTTGTTTCTGAGGACAAGCATAAGAGCAAGCAAACTGTACACATAAATCTGCAGCTTATTAAAAAGGAAAACACACACTCCCCTTGACAATATCTTTACACGTTGTCAACTATAGATTGAAAAAGTATGTTCTCCCACCTCCTGAAGACTCCAGCTGATTGAAGTGACGGGGTTTCAATTTCTCACAAAAATGTATCTTCATGGAAAATTTTAGCTCAAATGAGTAATATTTGTGACAACAGTTGTAATGGAAACTTCTGAGCAAACTTCCCAGAATTTCAGTGTGAAAAATTGTCAGATATATTTGCTTAGTTTTTTTAATTATTACAAGACTGATTGATGTACAAGCACAAAGGCCTGGACAGGCAATCACTATATTGTACTAGAAAATGAAAATCAGAGGATAGTGAGGCATGGAGAAGTGTTCATGAATAAGTTTGATGAAGGTGGGTTGAAGACATTAAAACAAAATGTGCAGGTTTTTATTCATGGATCCTAGAGAACTGGCAATGCAAAAGTTTTTTGCTTTGGTTTTGCACAGCAGCACTTACACAAAAGTCATAATGCACAACCTCATTGCATTAGCCAGCTAGTGAGTGTTACTGCTTCTGAAAAGTCTGGCTGTACGAAATCATTCTGAATCAGAGGTAGCAAAGGAGTGGCCTTTTCCTCCCCCTTCTTCAAGGATCTGCCAAGCATGTCAGATCGTTCATGTTAAATTATGCTGGATGGCATTGAGATGTGCACTGCTGTCATCTAACGGCTGAGTTGCAGCTGTCAAATCCATCGCACTGTGAGCCTCCTCTAGCAATCCAACACTGCTCCAAAACACAGGAACAGGCCTTTATCCACTAATTTATGACTAGTTCAAACCTGACAAATAAAGAATGTGCATGACAATGAGAGAAGAATAATAATCTTACCAACTCTAACAACTTCTCCTCACCTGCAGACAAACTAGTTTATTAAAATCCCATGGCTAAACTCAGTTCTGGCACAAAGTGCAATGTTGATTTAGTCAGCAGCTTATTTGGCTATAAATTTTAAACCTTCACAGCAGGCAAAAAGACGGCAATTACTGAAAATTAAAAGAATATCCATACAATCAAAATGTTTGTCTGTATATCTATACCTTGAATTGTGCTGTGGCTTTAACAATTTAACTCAGATTATCAGCTGAGACTCAGCAATAATTAAGCTTGTACCTTTTACATATTTATTGTCCTTGCTGACCTCTCTATTTACTTAGTAAACAATCTTTCTTAAGATTTCCTGTGGTTCAGTCCATGCTCGGAAAACCGTAATCTCTCCCAGGTTTTAGCTTTCTCAGTTCCCCTGCACCATGGTTTGACCTGCAGGCAAATGAAGCCATTCAAATATTTGCTTATCTTGTCATCTGTTCTCATCAGACCTTGCAATTCCTGTCATGCCCCACATGTCAGTTTAAAGCATAACGTCATTAATACCTCCAGTGCACTAATGGATGCTTCACACATGAACGCATTAATGAAATGTGTTATTGTTTTCCCTCACAGGACATTAACAATCTCGCTCACGCTGAGCCCCTGAAGCCCTGCAGTGCTGCTGAAAACCACTAGCTATCAAATGAACCCTCAGTTACGCCTCAGTAACTTTAAGTTCAAGTTTATCACTGAAGTGTCACTAATGTGAGGAGAAGATACAAGCCTCTAAGGTCTTTTGGGCCCAGCTTCAATTACCTTAAAGAGTAACAGGAGGCAATAGCTGCAAGGGAAAATACACCATCATATAAATGAAATGCTGTCAAGACAAAATAGGAAAGATCTGGGTGTCAATGTGGTAATTTGTTTCTTGTTTCTATCCTTTGTCTGTGGACTGGTGGCTTGGATAATGAAGACAGGATTGCTTTTCTAGGGGATATAAACATCAATAGTCTAGCTTCCTGATAGAAATTTTAAATACAGGAGGCAATAAAAATTTCTTATGCAAACCATATTTAAAATTGCTTTTCAGTATCTTTAAGAATTATTTCCAGAGGAGTTATGAAATGGCCACAGCAGATTATGCAGCTTTTACGTACAGTTTAGCTAAAGAAGACTGCTAGTCTTCTGCTAGCCTGTGGTTGCAAGAGCACTTTGGCAGCAGAAATATAGTGGTGGCTTTTTCACATCACAAATAATGTCACTACCTTTTCTATAGGTCAAAGGAGAATAAAAATCAAGGTTTTTCCTGCATTCCCATCCACTATAAGGATCAGCTTCTGATCTTGCTTTAGAAATTTTTTTCACAAAGCCAGTGGATCAAAGTGTCCTCTGGATGGTTAGCCTTAAAAATCAGAAGTCAGAGTAGCTGGTAACTTTAAATTTTCCTCTATGTAATACATATTCTTATGTAAAGTTCTGAACAGGATAAATACAGAAAAGTACTGGAATATTATCTGGTGTTTCAGGTATGAAATCAGGAAGTTCTCTTATACTACAGTCAACTTTTGGCTCTCACTTATTCTCAAGTAGTGATGCTCCTGTATGGAGGCTATGAGCACAGCCAGCAGTAAGGCCATACTAGGAACAGGCACTAGAGATCCCCAGCTGTAGAGGAAATAAATAAGTAAATCCTAGAAAGGCCATTCCTGGCTTGTTCTACTCTAGCACACCTCTAGCACCTCCTTATTGTGAACTCCCCTGAAAGCTCCATTTTTCCTCATTAGTCCAAGACATGACATGAATCTCAGAGCTCTCCAGCACAGGAAGTTTCTGATGGCCTGCAAGGTCAGGAAGGTCAGCCACCCCTATTTCAGTTTATTGCCTATTAACCTCTTCAGGCAATCCCTGAATGCCTTCAATAGTTACAGCATAAATCCCATATACATTCTGCATATTGTACCAAGTAAGTGCCACAGAAATAAAACATAAACAGGAAGAATAAGTCTTGTAATCAAAATTAACAAAATACTCCAGGAAATCAAGAGCTTCTACTGGCACAAATATACAGCTGTCGTTTATAGAATCAAGTGGATTGCCAAGAAATGTTTCACTCTTCCCAGGGTCCCGACAAATAGTTGTGGTTTCTTGTTTCTAAAATTTAGACAAATGGAAATATTATTACAGAATTTCTAATATTTACAATCCAGAAGCATTTCTAATACTCATCCACTTGCTCATACAGGCAGTCTTCTTACATAAAACATTTTCTTTTCTCCAGCATATATTTCCATAAAGAGTGTGGCAAAATTAGTGTCAGCAAATGAGAGTTTTTTGTTCTCTGTGGATTTATTAGTGTTGTCATGTCCTCCTTCTCAGGATCTCACAAATCAGTGATGGATCACAGTGTCTCTGGCTCAGATATTGCAGACTGTCTGCAGCATCCTAATTTTTTCTTTTTATTGCCATTAGCTAATCAATATGTCGCATAAATCTGTGACAACCTAATGTTATTACATGTCATACTGGACTTCATTTCTGAACATTTCAAACCAAGAATTTTTCATTACCTGCCCATTTCTTCCTCTTAATTTGCTAATGGGAAGACTTATGCTGGAGTGAATAAATTTTATACCATTTGCTGCTGAACAAGCTAAAATACAGCATGGATCACAGCCAGCAAGGATTTCCTAATGACTTCCTTCTTTTTTTTTTTGATGTGTACTCATATACGCCAAAGGGAAGAGTCTTCTAGCACCAGAAATTCTGATTGTTAACTAACGGAAAGGATGAATTGCAGGCCATTTGGAAATGCTGTACAGCATAAAGTACATGTCACATGCTTCCCACATAGTTATGTCACATGCTTCCCACATAGCTCCCATAACCATAGCTAATGGTTGAGCAACTCAACCATGTCTTTGGTAACATGCATAGCAGTAAATTAAAGCACCAGGGAATATTTCTAGATACCGAAATCCAGTTATTACTAATGCTAGGTTTTTAGATGGCCCCTATTGCTGTCCTAAAAACTTCCAGGTGCAGCTCAGGAGTTGGGAAAGACTCTTGCCCATGCTAATTGCCAGTTTAAGAGCAAACTTTGTGTTTCAGATGTCAGCAGTTTAAAAGAATTTGGACATAGGCTGATTTGTGTCAGTGTTAAAAAAGCTCTAACCTCATTTAGCCTACTTGAGTAGATTACAGCCTTCAATATCACTCCAGATATATATGTTCATAGATATGTTTATATATATGTAATGATACACACACACACATATATACATTTCCACATTAAGTTGTTATTGAATTCCTGCTTAATCACTACATATTTTTGTAAAGGAGAACAAATACATGGAATATTAAGGTGTGTTCAGATACTGGTGTGCTACTTGGCATACCAAATGGAGGGAAAAGTATCTGCCTGTGTCTACATTAAGAGGCAATTCAATGCATTTACAATGATGGTGATAAAACACTGATGCAGGTGGCCTTAGACGTGATGGATACCTCAACTCTGAGAATATTCAGGATCGGGTTAGATGGGGCTCTGAGGAGCCTGGTCCAGTGGTAAGTGTCCCCTCCCACGCGAGGGGGGTTGGAGTACATGACCATTAAAGGCCACTTTCAAAACAAAATATTCCATGATTCTGTGATTCCATTTTGAATGAGTCTGTACATTTAAAGAACAGGTGCTGAGGCGTCTTCATGTATACATCTAGGCAGCAAGCAACAGAAGGGGGTGCTTGTTTAGTGTGCAACCCAGGGCTGAGCATTCCCAACACTTCTGTAGTCTAAAGCTATCCAATTCTCTAACGTATATGGAAATTAATTTCTTGAAATATTGAGCACTGACAAAATATTTTTTATTATCTGTTTTACTACTGCGGTGTCTTTCTAGCTTCTCTTGCCCATGGAAAGAGTCCCAAGAGCAGCAACAAGGCATGAAGGAATAATAATGAGAAAGATCTTGCAGATGCAGGCCCCTCAGCTTATGAAGGTGCGTCTCAAAAGCAGTTTTTTAAATATATATATATATATATATATATATATATATATATTTTCAAGTGTCCTAAGAATTTCCAAATTAACTTCCACTTTGGTTTAAAAGTGACTTTATCATAGTTGCTGATGTATTAATTCATTTGCCTTTTCACTTTGAAACAGAATCTAGTGCAAGGTATAAAATTTGAACAACGTTATTATGCATAGGAGAAACTAAACCTAAAATTTGTTTAGTTAAGAGCTATCTTTTCTCTTAGTTTAGTATCTTCTTTCCACAATCTGGGAGCAGATGCTGCTTTTACTCCTTCCTTCCTCATCAAAGCATGGAAAAAGCATCTCCCCAGGCAGAGGAGAAGCTCTGCCCTTTTGGTACTGCCTGCCTGAAACTATTAGTTCTCCATATCTTTATCCAGAGAAGCCTCTAGTGAACAGTTTCATTGGAACAATGCTCAGATACACCACATTAATCCAGGAAACTCTTTTGTCAGTTAGCATTAGAGATTATTACCCAATAAATACGTACATTCATATATATGTGTGTATGTGTGTGTGTGTGTGTATGTGTGTGTGTGTTTGTGTGCGTGTGTACAGAAAAGCAGCCAACTTTCAAAAGTGCCCAAGGGACACATTTCTAGAGGTGTTCAGGTGTCTAAAGAATCAATGCCAGCTGGGCCTGTAAGTTGTATTAAAACACTTCCCATGGTATACGTAGATAAAGTTTGGAAATATTTGCAGAAGCTTAAATTCTTCAAAGCTATAGGTAATGTGAAAAGACAGAGGGGGAGTGAAGCTTAGTCCATAGGGAGAAAAAAGACTTTTGGTACAGAGAGGAGCAGTGCCAACTCTTTCTGGTCATGCCTGCACTGCTTCTAGTGAGCAGTCCTCATAGCAGCTGGGATCACAGCATGCCTCCTGTCCATGTGGCAGCCTGCTCTGAAGTGTCTCCCGGTACACTACATCTTCAAACAGGCACACACAGCTTCATGGACATTATAGAATTCCTTCTGGCTATACTTCAAGCCATGCTTTCAGACTTATTTTCTGTATGGGCATGTCCTGGTTTAACCCCTGCTTGCAATTAAGCACCCTTCAGCCTCTCACTCAGGCACACTCTCCAGTGGGATAGGGAGGAGAACCATGAAAAGGTAAAACCCGTGGCTTGTGATAAGAACAGTTTAATAATTGAAAGAAAGTAAAATAATAATAATTAAATGTAAAAGAGAGCAGTAAAACCCAAGAGAAACAAGAGATGCCCAATACAACTGCTCAGCAGCTGCTGACTGATGCCCAGCCCATCCCTCAGCAGCAGTCAGTACCTCCTGGCCAGTTCCCCCAGTTTATATACTGGGCAGGACGTTCTGTGGTATGGAATATCCCTTTGGCCAGTGCAGGTCAGCTGTCCTGGTAGTGCTCCCTCCTGGCTTTTTGTGCACCTGCTGGCTGGCAGAGCATGGGAAGCTGGAAAGTCCTTGACTTAGGGTAGGTACTACTGAGCAGCAACTAAAATATCAGTGGGTTGCCAGCAGCAGAGAGAAAGCCTACATATGTGTGACTAGATAACTCAGAGTTTGGCATGTATTTGTCTGATATAGTAAGATCTAATGAGTTGCAAGACTTCATTTTCACTGCATAATTTGGTGAAGAATCATACAGATGGAAATAGAAAGTACTAACTGTTAGTGACAGAAAGGAAGAGAGCAGATGGGGATCTCAGAGTAATCATGTGCAGTAAATAGGGTTACTTTTACTATGAATCTCTAAGCAAGACCCATGCTGTTGTAGTATCCCATACTCTTGCCTGAGTATCTCATCCCTGATCCAGGTTATATTGCAAAAAATGTGGCAGAATGGCAAGACTTCTGGGACATAGCACAGAGGCCCAACAGGAAGCAAGTCACAGATGATATGATCTAGTTTATGGTTTCATCTCAATGAGTAAGGCCATTGAGATGCTTTAACCATTGGAGGGTGATTATTTTTCTTTTGAGACTGGACTATCCATGTAATTTCAGGGTTTTTAATGTATTTTCATTATCTCTTGAATTTCTACTCTCAAAATACATATTAAAGAAATTTGCTGCTAAGGACATGGAGTAAGTCTATCCTTTACAGCATTAGTCCACTATGATTTAAATTTCTAGTATGTCTACAAGCAGCATTTGTGGATGACATCAAATACTGTACAGGCAAGGATAATACAGCTGATGCCCATGAAAGCATCTGTTTTCAAGAACAATGAGATCTACACAATACTTCTAACTAAGGAAGTTAATTGAATCTTTTCAGGAATAAGTATCAATAGGTAGATAATATCTAAAAATATTCTTGTTTTCTGAAAATTGACAGACATTTCACAGGAAGTTTCCTATCCAATCTACTATTATTTAAAAAATACCAAAACATAATTAGTAACTTCTTTGCCAAAATACATTAAAAACTTTCATAGATGTTATCACACTGACAAATCCTACACAAATTCTACCCTGGTTCTCTAATATAATTAGAAAATTTAAGTACTTTGCAATACTGAAACTGACTTCTCAAAACAACTTTCAAGAGTGGTTTATTCTACCCAAGAATACATCAATGAGGTCTCTTTGTGAATAAAAGTAATTCATTTGATTCAGTTGTATTTGCCTTTCACTTTCTGCAACCGTTTGTAGTGAATTAGATTCCGATCCTAAGACAAGGGGTTGATAAAACAAAGCAACTTTCTTTCTTGTGCTAATAATTACACAAGAATCATCTGCCACAGAAGCCCCAGTCATGGAGTCAGGATCAGGACTTATACTACACTACCTGGAAAAGCAAACAGTACATGTATGCCGTGAACCGTAACCAAGGATTACATACACTGTGTTTCTAAATAGTGTAACTGCGTAGCTTCAGATTCCGAAAAACATATCAAAAAATTACAACTGAACATCAGTCATCCTTCATCATGAATGAATAAAACGTTCCCTAGTTCAGACCAGTGGTTTTAGATTGGAGAAATTGTTGCATTTAGATTTTGCATAGATTCTGGAGTAGCTGCAATTCATGTTTTTTGGACTATAACAATTTGCTGCTACATAGAGATCTGGGTACACAGACACTATTCAGATAGGTGCAAATTGAGTCAATATAAATCACCATCTTTGCTCATGATAGTGGAAAATAATGAACAAATAACATGACCTGAACCTTAACAAAATTCATCCTATATTTGCCCCTCCACAGACTGTGCATCACTGATGTTGAATCAGAGACCAACTGACCTTATTATTACTGCCTTCATCATAGTCATGGTTAATCATATCACCAAACCCAAAATTCATTTAGAAGTACTGTAAGATTGAATGTTTATCACCTAAGAAATCAGAATCACTATTTCCAAGAACAACAGAAACCAAAAAATTTGTGACATCCACACATCTATCCTTATCTAAAAATGAATTTGTTTTACTATCTTAGTAATATCCATTAAAAAAAGCCCAACAGCACAAGAAAAATATTTAAGATTATACTGCTTGGTTCCTCATGTGCTCCTAAATTGTTAGAGGTAATTTTTTACAGAATAAGTATGCATTAATTAAGGGAAGATTACATTGCAAGAACTGGTAGCACATGGAAAGACTTAAATTAGACTTCTTTATATCCACTGACTTTACATGTATAAAAGTGAATTCTCACTGAAGCTGTCTAGGCTTCTGGAAAAAATCTCAATTGTGTTAGCCTGTCTACTTCTAGCTCTACTTTGGTTTAAGTATATTGCAGCATTGCTTTTCCTTTGGCCTCTGAGGCCAAACAGGCTGATCACTATACTTTTGTGAAGATGAAACCTTTCAGCCATGCACAATAGGCATCAAATCTGATGAACCCCACACCTGCCCTGAACTTGGAAAAAATCCCTTTCCAAAATATCCCTTTTATCTGTGTCTTGGATTTAAACTAAACAGTTTGGTGCACTCTGTGGGCCTTGAATAAAATTCACAGCGCAAGAGTATTTATAGGAAGCAGGACCATGTTAAACAAAGCAATCAGGAAAAACCCAAGAAGAAGAACGTTTCCAAAACATCTGATTTTCCCGAATGCGTTATTTGGTCTGACACATTACTTCTAACTACAGTCTCCTGCCAATAAATAGGACAACTTGTATAAATTAGGTCATCATCTAATTTCATGCAAGACTTTGGAATTTAAGTATGGGGAATTCTCAAGGTCCCTCTTGGTGATATCATCTGGATAGTAACAGCTGACACGATATGTGAGCATGAAGAGCATACATGAATGGCCCATGCAAAATTTTCACAAAGCATTTGCCAAAAGCCTGATATCAGCGAGAGGCATTTAACAAAGACAAAGTTTGCATGAGACTACCATCAGCCAAGATTAAACACTATAATGAGGGGAATATCAGAAGACTTTTAAGAAAGAGGAATGAGCTTGAAGAGAAGGAGGAGGTTTTAACAACAATTGAGGGAAAGACCCAGAGCAGACATTCAGAGTGGGTTTGACACAGCTAGAAGTCATCTTACCACTATTGTGACCTTTGCGTAGACCTGATGAAGCAGCTTCACTGCCAGAGGTGTAGCCTGCACTACTCAGAGGGTTGATAGGACCTCCCACCTCGAGTAGATCTATGTGACCTTGTAGAGGGAGACCAGCACTGTGTGGTCAGCAGGCTGTGGAAGGTTACGTGGATGCAGATGGAGCTGCAGCATATGCACCTCTCCCAGAAAGGGTGGTGAAATGAAGGTACCTGCCTGTTCAAGAATGTGAGTGAGCTAGTGATCCACAGATCCTGTGACAATGCCATTAGGACTTTGGAAAATTATTATTTCTGAGGATTAAAGAAGCATGTCGAGAAATTTGTAGAAATTTTATAAGTATCTAGAGATAGGGTTCTGTTGTATTGCTGATATTGACCTTGAATGTGTCAGATTACTTGATAATTACATGTTGTTACTAAATCAATAAACAACTATCATCTGATTTAAACAAGAATTGAGCAGTGACAATATTCACAACAGTATTTATTGCCTTCAGATGATGCCTATACTCTTTCCCTTCTGGAAAGTCAAAAAGCCTAAAGAAAATAGAGAGCTTCTTGGATTCTTTTTGAAACTAGGAAGCTTTTCTTCCCCACTCCTCTTTTGCTATATGCCAGTTAACTCTGAAATGGAAGTGGTCCCACAACTAAACAAATGCTTCTCCCTTGACAAAGAGCTTACTTCATATCTCTCTCCTTCACAAATTGTTCTAAAATTTGAGATTTTCAGGAGCTCTATCCCACTACCTAACCATTTTGCTGGACTGATTTTTTCCTTTCGTTTAAGTCAATTTCCTAGAAAGAACCTCAGTGAAACCTGCCCATTTAGACACCACCCATGGGCTTGGTAGACCTACAAAGAGGTGAAATTATGACACTGAGGAGTCTATAGTTACTCTTCCAAACAGCAACTACACTTAATTACACAGCATAAGCCAGAATGTAGGCATGGCACATCTTTCTTAAAATCACCACAGAATATAGATAGGCTAATTAGCCCCCAAGTTATTCAATTCTAAACTTGTACAGTAAAAGCAAAATGTTTTATGTTAATTAGCAGTTTCTTTATAAAGCTCAAACCAGTCTTTTCTTACACTTAATTTAATAAGAATATTGCTTATCAGCAAGTCTATCAGAACAGCACAGCCTTGTGGGTAATTACCTTATCGGTTTACCAAAATAACATCCATCAATTCCTTTCAGTGTGTTTTTCCCAGTTAAAAAGGGTTAAGACAGAAATCTAATCTAATCAGTATTTTGCCCCATCAATTTTAGGACAATGATTCTGCTATAATTATCTTTACTAGTTTCCATGTCTATCACATGCCATCTCATTCATCACTTTAGATCAGCATTATTCAGTCTTGCATAATATTTCCAGAAAGTTTTATAATTAAGAGATTCTTAATTGTAGCTTAATCATAATTTAATTTTTTTTTTTAGGTAGAACGATTGTGACTACCATTGGACAGCATTTCAGGTCCAGGAAATAAAATGGTAGAACACTACATTTCTGATTTTTTTATTGAAAGATTGAATGGCCTTAATCATTCACACTAGGAATATATGAGGAATATTTCTATTCCTCATATTTGTTATTAAAAAATGGACCTATTTAGACCGTGCAAAGAATTCTCCAGCTGCATGCCTACCACCTGTGTAGTAAGATTTTCTGGTAGGCCAAGAATTTCTGAGTACATAAATTCAGAACTAGTTTTTAATCTAAAGATAAAGGTGGACATGTTGATAAAAAAATAACAGATTTTGGAAAAGAAATATTTATTCTTATAGAAAAGGCAATGTGAAGCACAAAATGAAGTAGTAGCAAGTATTTAAGGCAACTTCTACTTGGTGACCCAGATCTATTGGTCCTTAGTATAGGAACCTTAGGAAAAAGAAAGATTCTTGTTCAGCTCAGTAGTCAAACCATTCAGGGGACTTGTCAGTATCAATACTGGAAAAGAACTTCAAGAATGGACAGTTTTATAGCTGAAATAAAAGACATACAAGCTTTTATTTCCCAAGATTTCAGCTAGTTTCCCATTGCAATCTATAGAAAGACCTCATGGGTGTTTTGTTGTTTGATAGAATAATTAAAAGCTTCTGTTACAGAAATCTTCACAGGACTGAGACCTATTTCAGTTCTGATGATGTGACAGAGCTATAAAGCACTTGTTTGCAGTTTAAAAAGACACCTCATTTAATATATAACCAATAAACAGAAGTTTGTATATTTTTTAAACATGCAAAAGGGATGGACTTTTATCTTTATAGACTTCAAGTCAACAGGTTCATTAAAGCAAACCAGCTGCTAAAAATAAATTATACATTTGATTAAAAATAAAACAGAAAAAAAAACTAAAACCAAACCAAAACCACAAAACCTCTCCCACTCCGCTGGGAAGGAAAGAAAAATTCAAAGACAAAAAAAACTAATCAGTTATCCTTTCTCATCATCAATGTAAATAATAGTTCATAGACCAACACATTGCAAAGCAGATGAAAGATAATGGATCTAACTTAATCTAGATTAGGTAAATACACTTAGATAGGGATTGCAAAACTCTGAATTCAAGACCAAAGTTAAGTAGTTTTTGAGAATTCAATGTCAATAAACCCATACGGAACAGCCTCAGAAAACTTAAAGCAACACAACTTCTCTGTATGCAGTGTACAACCAATGTGCCTGCAAGACAAAGTCAGAGACTTTTATGCAAACATCCAGTACAACCATTAGTTTTCCCCATTTTGCAGCCACGAGTTAATAAAGTGTCACTAACTCATAGTAAAAACACTTGGTGTTGATAGCACTGCTGCAACTGTGCACCTGTTGGGAATGGGGAGAATACCAGGTACACAGACTACCATGCACAGTTTTATATATCTGTTATAAACTAATTGGAATGAAGATAAACAGTAACCAGACTACTTAAAGTGTTGGAAATAACAGTTTCTGTAAGTGAAGTCAATGGAGAATGGGAAAAAAAAACCCAACCTGTTTACTTTTGACAGTATTCATAACATTATAAATGACCAGAGATAATGATTCTCAAGTAGATATGAAACACTGACAAGAACTTACAAGTTGTCACAGATGTCAACTATATGAAATGGATCCTTATCCTAAAGGACATCTAACGTTCCCTACAGAAATGAGAAGAAAGCCCATTGCTATACTTAGTGGATTCCCAAAGGGTACTGGAGCACCTCTCTGCTGAAGACAAGGTGAAGAAGCTGGGGCCTGGAGAAGAGGTTACATGGAGATCTCATAACAATCTTCCAGTATCTGAAGGGACCCTACAGGGAAGCCAGAGAGAAGGACTCTTCATCAAGAACTGTAGAGATGGGACAACGGGACAAGGCTTCAAGCTGAAAGAGAGGGGATTTAGATTTGATATATAGAAGAAATTATTTATTGTGAGGCTGGTGAGGCACTGCAATAAATTGTCCAGAGAAGCTGTGGATACTTCATCCCTGGAAGTGTTCAGGCCAGGTTGGATGGGGATTTGGGCAGCCTAGTCTAGCGGGATGTGCTCCTGTGCATAGCAGGAGGATTGTAGTTAGATGATGTTTAAGGTCCTTTCCAGCCCAAAAAGCACTCTATGATTCTAAATCCAGATTTAGGTCATGTGTATCTGCATATCAGTTCCATGCCTTTTGCAGGACAGATGATGCCAGCAATGCTTTTCTCTGGAGCCAGTCACAAAATCCCAAAAGAAAGCATTATCTTCCTGTGTCCCATATTTTGTCTCTGCAATAGATTTATGACACTTGACTTATTGAATTTTAAAACAAATTTTGGGTGTTTCTCTCTAATATTCAAGGGAATTAAAATTCATATTTATGATGCAAACTGATAGTTTCATAACACTTTTATTAATATTTTCACACTCTGAAGTTCTCAAGTTGAAGGGGGAATTAATTGTAAGTATTTATTTACACTGCTGAAGCTATTATCATCTACTTGTTTATATAGTACCAATTTTTATATATGACAACTTCCCAATGAATCAGCAGTGCTAAATCTAGAACCCACTGAAAATATTTCAGAATAATTTATGGTCAGCTTGCTAGAATCCGATGCACAGTCAAATGCAGCAAATTAAATATTCTGTAGGTTTATGGTTTATGCTCAGTGATGAGAGTGCATTAAAATATTTACTGAAGAATCAGATGGTGCTTACAGATAACCACCAAATGGATGTAAGGAAAACACAGTGAGGTTGCATTACCTACAGTGGAAAATTAGAGGATGGCAGAAAATAGGAGTAACATGTGAAGTAGCAACTGGTGGAACAAATGAGGAGGGCAGCAAGGTGTTGAAAATTAATTAATGATTGAAGTATCTTGAAGAGGAACACTACAGTATAATTAGTAAGTATCATCATTAATCAATTTAAGTTTCTTTTTTTTTCAAATAGTCTGTTATACTGAAAGATTCCCCTACATGTGTGGAAGGATGTATTACCTTCAGCATTTCTTTGAGCTGAAGGGCTTGTCGACTTACTGACTATTAGGGACATGAAGTTCAAATGCAGAAACTGTAATAGCTCTTATGTTCAAACATAAAAAAAACACAACAAAGCTGTTATGAAAAACAAGGCAGTCTAGTGAGAGATCAGCAGATTTTGTGCACACAAAATTCCTTTTAAAAAAGAGCCTTCAAGTATATCAGTACAAGTCAAATTTATCAGTGGATGCTATATAAGTAACGCAATTAAGTATTGTCATGTGAAATATGAAAAGACATAGAGACTACAGAGGGAGAGCAGTGAGGGTTTTGACCGTGTAAATGTTTCTACCTACAATTTAGAATCCATCAAGGGGATGGTACTGCAAACAATCCATGTTTCAAAGTTATAATCACAGATCATCTGTTGATCTGTTAAGGCCTGACTTGTTACTTATTCTGTTATTTTCCTATAGTTGTCATCAGATATCACCATATTACACATTTTCTGAAAGGTTACTCTTCTCTGTACTGAGAGAAATTAGAGTAATGAGAGAAGCAGCCATGAGCTGATCTCAATTAAATGTGTATCTATGCAAGAGAGTATAGGATTATTTACCACACCAAAGATATAATTCACAGTTGAAAGTAAATCAATGCTTTCACATGCAATCAGATTTTCAGCTAGAAAAAATTACTATTTTCAAACACTACTTAATTTTTTCTTTCATATTTGAAAGAGATAATCCACCAACATGGAATTTCTGCTCCAATGACTGCCCCAGTGTGTGTTCTGCTGTCACTGATAGCAACACTGCCCTATTTGTTGAAACATGAATCAGAAAATTTACCTTATGCCCAGCAGGTCCTTTCCTCTTTTGTTCATTTATTTATTTATTTATTGGGTTTTGGTTTTTAACACAATTCTGAACCTCTGAATACTGACACCATTGTTTGAGTGAGCTTAAGGTATGATACTCCATGCCTTAGTTATCAGCTATTTCTAAATCCAGGTCAACAGACATGCTTACACTTGATCCAAAAGGCTAAATCCCTCTCTCTTCAACCAAGAGATTTGAGCAAGAAAGCCACAAAGAAGGATTATCTTGGCAAGTGTACGTGAAGCTTATTCTTTTACCTGACGTAGTAGAACAAAACTACCTAAAATCTCTGTAACTTAGCAACCTCCTTTTAAAAACAATAATACATATAAATAAACACCTGAAAAAAACCAACTCAGCTCCACAACTCTCATACTTAAGCAGAAAAGAATTCCACACATCAGCCTGAGCTTTGTCTGTCAAAGATCTTGGATTTCAAACACTTTTTACCACAAAATAGTCTTTTCTTCTTCATGTAAACAGGGACAAAAAGGGCATAAAAATGTTAGAAAATTTGATGACAAGTCGATAGTTACATAATTATTTGGCTAGACCTTGTATATCTCTTTTTTATGACAAAAAGGATAGTCAGTAGAATCAGACACTGGGATTAAATGACATTGTCATATTCTTACAAGGAAAAAAGATTTGCTATTATATTCAATTGTTTGCTACCTAAAATTTGCTGTCCTTCTCTGGTGTGAAAGATAGTCTGTATGTTCTGCCAGTTATGAGCATACTTCAAGGGTGGCTAATGTCCTTACCATATGTACTCTAAACTGAAGAGTTACTTATTCAGAACCAAAACAAGTGGAAAAGAAAGATAAGCTGATTTAAGTTTCATTGACTTCCCATCCATTTATGGATGGTCCTTAGTACTATAGCTAGCTTGATTTTAAAGGTGTTAGTCATGTTGTTCAGTGTTCGTCCTTTTAAAACGACAAGATAGAAAAGGAGGTCTAGTTTTAATCATATCTATAAAATTATACAACTCTTAGTGGAGGGTGCGCAACAATTCTTTTCAAATTCTCATTCCACAATCATCATAAAGCTCATTTGCAAACATACGCAGATTCTCTTTGATGGTGTTTTTACCCTTTGATTAGTTGCAAATTAAAGCATCTCAAGCCAAAACTGAAGCCTCTGCATAAATAACTCATTCACTAACTATTTATAAGCTGTGAGGAATTTGAGTGATTTCTCACATACTGTGTGAGAAATCATTCAAATTAAGTGCTAGTGAAAGTTTTAACTCAACATGTCTTTCTGCTGAAAAGATACCAGAACCAAGTAACATACTTGAATTAAAACATAAAGGAGATCGAGAAGGAGCATTTCTCTATCAGTAACAGAATACTGAGTCATATGAAAGGTCCATTTAGGCTAAGCTTCTGTCTCCAATAGCATCCAATAGGTAATTTCTTTCTAGCTTCCTAAAAGGGAGAAGTCTAGGGTTTTGAAACAGAGAAGTGACACACACATCTGGGGAGAATTTTTTTTTAAATGTATCTTGTAACAGACAAGGAAGTGTGATGGTTTAATCCTGCTCAATAGACAAATATGCAGACAGCTGCTTGCTCACTCACTCTCCTTTAGGATGAAGAGAAAATAGGAGAAAGGTGATAAAAGTCCATTGAGTTTGTTCAGCCCATAGCTGGGATTCCCTCTATTACAAAAGATCAGAACAGAATACAAGGCTTGTTGTGTTGTTCAGAAGCAAAGACAGCACAGGCTGTCACCAGCTCACTTGCCCAATTCCTTCAGAGGTTGTTCCTCCATTCACTTGGGTTGTTCCTGCT
The DNA here is from genome assembly GCA_008033365.1 of Pseudorectes ferrugineus. Lineage (NCBI taxonomy): Eukaryota > Metazoa > Chordata > Aves > Passeriformes > Pseudorectes > Pseudorectes ferrugineus. The sequence goes on from QWTY01012612.1 coordinate 40,116, forward strand.
ACATCACTTCCTACAACGTACAACTCAAGCCGTGGGTTACAACATGTATAAATGTTAAGGTTAATTGTATATTCATTACAATCTGCACCCCTTTTCCCTTTAGACCACGTAATAGAGTTACCTTTGCAACAACATCCACGCATTGCACTTGTGCCAGCATGAATCCTGCATGGGTTGCAGTTCCTCAGGGTGTGCCTGCTCCAGCATGAGCTTATTCATGAGCCATAGTCCCTTCAGGGGTTTTTGCTCTAGTTCACAGTTGAGTCCATTCATGTCTGGTATAGCAGTACAGGAATGGAAGCATTGCCGGGGTCATATACCAGCCCAGGCACATGGGAACATATTGTTATCAAAATGTTACCAGGCGTGGTAAAGTAAGATGATAAGCAGCACATCAAACAGCAAAAAACCAAAACCAATCACCAGCAAGCCACAGGCTCCAATATACAGTAAAGTAAATGAGCCTCGTGGCAAGCATGAGAGCCTGCCAATAAACAGCTAAGCAGTTATAACAGCTATAAATCCAAACTACAAACAAATCTGATGTTATCTTGAACCTCTTAAGCCCCCTTGTGCAACAAAAAATCCTGTGCTGGGTAGGGCAAATACCTACACATCCAGCCAGTCACTTCCTTATCCCCTGGAAAGAGGAGAAAACAGAATGGAGACAAGAATATTCATGGATTAAAACAGACAATTTAAGAGGGGAAGAAAAATTGCATGTGGAAGCAGAACAGTTTCACTGTTTCCCATAGGCTAGAAAATGTTTAGCCACCTCCTGCAAAGCAGAGCCTTAGCACACGCAATGATTACTTGAGAAGACACAAGCCAAAACCACAAACGTTCCTAATCCCTCCTCCTATCCTTTTATCGCTTTCATTGCTGACTGTGATGCTATATGGCATAAAACATCCTTTTGGTCTTTTGGGGTCAGCTCTCCTGCCAGCTTCCTGCCCAGGTCTACTCTAGTCCCTGAGAGGGGAAGGTGAGAGAGGAGAGTGAGAAAAAGGGAAAACCTTCATGCTGGGCAAGGAATACTCAGTGATGGCCAAAACATGAGTGTGTTGGCAACAGTGTTTCAGTTACAAATTCAAAACAACACCACACAGCCTGCTATTAAAATATATATATATATATATATATATAAGAAAACACCAACCCATACCCAAAACCAAACAAAAAGATATCCTCTATCTCTCAAACAGACACAGTACAGTAGGGATGAAACATTACATTTATCTGGTGAATTTCCTTAACTTTCAGTAGCCTATATCTTAGGGACTTCCTGAAAATTCACCAAATGAAAGTCTTTTAATCTCTTTTGAATACGAGTATAGTACTGACTTACACATTCTGTAGTAAAGACAGTCATTGAATAACAAAATCATAGTAGGATTAGGGTTTGGAAGGGCCTTTAAAAATCATCTAGTCCAACTTCCTACCGTGAGCAGGGACATCTTCAACTAGATTAGGTTGCTCAGAGCCCCATTCAACTGGACTTCGAGTATTTCCAGGGATGGAGCACTCACCACTTTTCTGGGCAACCTGTGCCCATGTTTCACTATCCTCATTGTATAAAACATCTTCCTTTTATTTATTCAAATTCAACTTGCCTTTAATTTAAAACCATTGCCCCTTGTCCTAATGCAATAGGCTCTGATAAAAAGTTAGTCCTATCTTTCCTATAACCCCTTCCAGTACCAACAGGCAGCAATGAGGTCCCCCTGGAGCCTTCTTCAGGCTGAACAATCCCAACTCTCTCAGCTTTTATGAGATCAGCCATCTGATCATCTTCATGGCCTTCCTCTGTACTTGCTCCAACAGGTCCATGTCCTTCCCATACTGGGGACCCCGGAGCTGGATGCAGTGTTCCAGGTGGGGTCTCACCAGAGAGGAGCAGAGGGGCAGAATCCCCTCCCTCACCCTGCTGGCCACACTGCTTTGGATGCAGCCCAGGACACGTTTGGCTTTCTGTGTTGCTGCAGGTGCACATTGCCGGGTCATGTCCAGCCTCTCATCCCCAGAACCCCCAAGTCCTTCTCAGCAGAACCTGTTCAAACCCCAGCCTGTGCTGGTACTGGGGGTTGCCTCAACCCAGGTGCAGCACCTTGCAGTTGGTCTTATTGAACCTCATGCGATTCCCATGGTCCCACTCCTACAACTTGTCCATGCACTTGTGGATGGTATCCCATCCATCAGGAGTTTCAACAGCATCACTCAGCTTGATGTCATTTGCAAACTTGCTGGAGGTACGTTTGCTCCCTTTGTCTATGTCATTGTTTAAGTCATTAAACAGTACTGTTCCCAATATGGACGCCTGAGGGACACCACTTGTCACTGATGTTTATCAGGACACTGAGCCATTGACCACTACCTTCTGGGGAACCAACTCAATTCAACCAACCCCTCATCCACCAAAGAGTCCACTCATCAAATCATCTCTCCAATCTAGAGAGAAGGATGTTGTGGGGAGCCATGTCAAAGGCCTTACATAAACCCAGATAGGTGATATTCACAGCCCTTCCTTTGTCCATTGACATAATCATTCCATCCCGATCATCTGAACATCCTGAAGGCTCTTTTGGTCACCCAAAACCTATGCATTGCAACTTCACCACTACTCCCATGGCAGACTAGTAACGGGCAGTAGCCCAAGGGCCTTACCAGGAAGTCTCCTGGTGATGTCCTTAACCCTGGCCCCAGGTTTATACAGCATATTGGACTCCATTCCCATTTGAAGACAATGGCCTACAACTACATCCTGTCTTTTTTTCATTGTGGAAGAGTCTGTGATATGAAATGTAGGTCCTTTCAAACATGGTAATGCCTCCAATGGAGCTGAGTCTTCATCCATCCTCATCATCCATTGACTGGCCTTCCACATCCAGAGCCTCTTATCTATTGTCTCCATTCACTCTTTTTTTTGACCTTCTGCCCTACTGCCTTCTCTCTGTTGGGGGACAATAGAGAATCCAGTTGATCTTGTTTTGTTTCCTGGTGGTTGTTCCTGTCTCAGGGAGTTAAGAGTGTTGCTGTTCTACAAGTGAAAAACATGCTTCATCTCTGTTGGAAAGGTTCTGTCTGGGGAATTACCCAGGCATGGGGAAGGGAAAAGGGAAAGTGAAGAAAAAAGGGAAGGGGAAGGGGAAAGGACTACATGACTTTAGGTACCCCTCAAAAAATCAATACACAGACTGTATCTTATCCCTACCAAATAATAAGATCTGCATCCACAGCAATCTCAATGGAAAAAAGAATCACAGAAAACTATCAAATAATTTTGTAAAAGTCATTTTGAATATTCCATGTTGGGTATTGATGCAGTATCACATCACATGCAAGGATGATTTTACATATTTTTCACCATGTATAGATGTAATGACTCTGATACATATTCTACTTCCCTTCCTCTACAACAACTTCCACTTCAGTTCTACTTTTTAGTATTGCAAGAAAAATGAAGATTGCTTATTATAATTCTATGCCTTGTGTATAATTTCAGCAAATTTTACTAGTTAAGAGTGAATTTTTCATGCTTCTCTATGTTTAAGGTTATATTAAATTTATTTCAATGTATCATCAGAAATTATTCAACTATTTCCCTGAAAAAGCTGTCAAAAAAAAAAGAAAAGGGAAATTACCCATTTATATCAGGTGGTTTGTTTAACAGTACTAGCCACTTCACGACATACATTCTGCAGAATATAAGAAAATAATCATCAAGTTACATTTTCTTTTTTGATACAAGTATACAGATTTGAAAAAAAAAATAGTTGGAAACCAGAGAAATCTTCTTTTGTCCAAGCTTAGACTGATATTTGTATTTTAATTCTTTGAAAGCTCTAGCTTTCCTTGACATTCCCAAATCCCTTCAGCCAGCAACTTGTCATTCTGTACTTATTGACATGGGACTCTTATGAGAAAATACACTTATTTATCAGAGATAATACCATCCGTCTTGCAATATCTTCTTGTAAAACCAGAAGAGAACTAAGTCTTCTACCACACAGAGCTATAACACCTAGGATGAAAATATTAAGTCTACACTAGGTTGTTCTATCTTCTGCAAGAGTTTTTCAAGAAATGTTTTACTCTTACCCCAGAGACAGGGGTCAGCTACAGGAATTTCAGGTATCAACATGCCCATGTTTTCCAGCTAACCCTAGTGATTCAAGTAACACCATATCTCTAGTTACTTATGTCTACAACATAAGCAATAAAATGTAAGAATTTCTTCTTGTGCAAGATGAATGCAAGGCTGAGATGTGAACAGTGAGTATTACAGGCTCTTTGTCCCTGTTGGGTTCCCTTGATCCCCTGAAACAATGGAAGAGGAAAGATTAACCAAATCAAACTACAACACCCAGACCATTGCTCCAGCAGTCTAAATGGCTCTTAACATATTCTTGCACTCTAAGCAAGGTTTAAAAACCATTTTTTCTTCTAAACAAATGGTGTTCACCATTGAGGAGGGCTTACTATTCAGAATAATTCATTTCAGGCAATTTATTTTAGATCTTATGTTTCTCCATTATACATTTTACATGTTTCCAATAGATAGTAGAGACCAGGTCCATAGTCCACACGGTTCTGCCTCTTCACTGCTGGGAATTCACCTGTCTCTCATTGAAGGTAATCACACTTTAATTAAGAAACCCTTAGCTTAGGCAGCTGTTTGGTGAGCTTGACTGACATGGACTCAGCCTCACAAACACCTGATTTACCCAGAGAACAGGAAAAACAACTTGGACAGAGGAACGCAGCACAGGGCTTTCTCAAAATAAACCAGAGTTTTGCAATAGAGACAGCGGTTCATGCTCTATACTTCACTTACCAGTGTAGTTTCATACTGAAACTGTAAATAGTGTGGGGGGCTGGGGACACAGGGGACACACACTGAAAAAAATGATCAGATAAAAACAAATTATACATAAAGTTTAGACTTTCAACATTCCAGATAAAGCTGTCTTGCAATGACTTTCAAAGTGCTAGAATTGCTTTACCTTTCTGCACGCACTAGAAAAAAATCCACAAGACCAAATAAGGAAGAATCATCTGTCTGCAGAGTTAAGAGACCAAACAGGAAGTTCTCTTTCCCAAGTGTTTAAAGTTTACCTACTCACAGTACATAGGCAAAGGATTAATTTCCATAGCTCAAGTATACATGCACGTCTTGTGGAAATGTTCCTGAATCATGAATGGAAAAGTCCTTGAAACTGTGGTTCCAAGATTACCACCGAAAAAAGGAATAGCAAACATCTGATGTCAATATTTCATAGAATCATAGAATGGTTTGGGTTGGAAAGACCTTAAAGTTTATCTACTTCCAACTCCTCTTCCATGGGCAGGGACACCTTCCACTGGACCGGGTGGCCCAAAATTCCATCCAGCCTGGCCTTGAACACATTCAGGACACCCACAAAGTCTCTCAAACTAATGTCTCAGCACCACACTGTAAAAAACTCCTTTATCTGATCTAAGTCAACTCACTTTCTGTTTGAAGCCATTCCCCCTTGTCCTATCATTACAAGCCCTTGTAAAAAAGTCCATCTCCAGCTCTCTTGTAGCCCCCCTTTAAATATCAAAAGGCTGCTATAAGATCTACCTACAGCCTTTTGTTCTCCTGACTGAACGGTCACAGCTCTTTCAGTCTGTTCTCATAGGAGAGGTGCTCCAGCTGTCTGATCATCTTCATGGCCCTCCTCTGGGCTTGCTTCCTGTGCTGGGGACCCCAGAGCTGGATGAAGCACTGCAGGTGGGGTCTCAGCAG
>QWTY01012616.1:12093-26867 GCA_008033365.1 Pseudorectes ferrugineus
CCAACCCAACCCAAACCAAACCCTAAGCAGGTCTCTCTAAAGCCATGGTAAGAAATGTGCTGATGCATGTGGAGAGACCACCTGATTTCTTACTGACACTTTTATTTCTGTAACAGGTTTTTGTTTATTCTTCAGGGCAGAAAGGCTGCATTTTCTCTTGCCTTGAGCTAAATTCTCTAAAACTGCTAGGCAGGAAATATAATATCCAATATCCTACTATTTCTCACTTCATTATACTAATATAGTTTCACATACAATGAGGCAGAAATAATGAAGAAAATATGCTGTAGCAATGAGTCTTTATGTGACTACTTTTTTAATAGGGTCTTGTGCATTTTCAGGTCCCTTATATGAGATTTTCTTTCTATATCTATTCTAATACATTTAATTGTACTTTTTTGGGAAAAATCTAAAACCCAGCACCGCACAATGGCCCTGATCCTCAGCTGTCACAGGAGAGCTCTCAGGCCTGCATAAGTGGTGATCAGGGGGTGGAACATCTTCCAAGAAAAATCTTTGCCAATGCCACAGAATCAGTAGCTTGGGCTGGTGCAAGTGTGCATTAAAGAAGGGCCTGAACTTCTCTGAGGACTCATCCGAAGGATGAAGTTTTAAAAACACTGTTCTGAAACTATACTGAAGTGACCTTCACTTACTTTACATCCTTGCTGTAAAAACAGTTTCAGTACAGCATCATTTGTGCCCCATAACAGGCAGAGACCTGAGGCTTTCACAGCAGAAACCCCTTTGAGGGCTGTATTGACTTCAGCAGTTGCAAGAAAGGCTGTTCAACAGTGTCACAAAGCCTTTTTCAAGGCGACAGATATGAAATGTTTTCCTTTTCCATACTGCCTGTATTTCTCTGGTACTTTGCTCCTACGAATACTTGAAGCCCTCCAACAGTCCATGGCTTTTAGGAGCCAGGAATCCCAGCTGTAAATGGGAAATCTAGGCTGAGAAAAGGCACTGATTGGCATCCTGGAGGCTGATGACCTCCATTTATCTGTAAGTGTAGAGCATAGGCAGGAGCTCCGTTTGCTCACTCCTGCAGAGCTGCCAGCACAACCCAGAGGAGCCCACATGGGGCTGCCAGCACTGCTCAGTCCCCGTGCCCAGTCAGTCCATACCTGTGTGAGACTTCAGCAAGGATGCTAACCAGGAGCACTCCAATGGTAATTCCTGCTGTGTGAACACTGGGGAGATAGGAATTGGATCAAACCCAGAAAACTCACTTAATCTGGGCCACAGACAGAGTTGTTGGATAGTAACTCCTTTTGGTCACTGCTAACTACAGCTGAATTCAACCCAGAGACTTAGAAATTCTTGTAAAGTATTTGTTAACTCAGTCCAGCTGATCTCCCTGGATATACTTTTCTAAAGCTATGCTTCCAACTTAGTTGTCATTATTCATGAGGCTTTCTGGAAGTGCTGATCCTTGCACTTAGCTTTATCATTCATTTTCTCCATTATATTCCATCTGAAATTGCATCTGCTACTTGTAGATTGATAAACACTGGATATATCTCCTAAGGGCTCCTAAAGTTTCAAAATCAGATTGGTTGCTATTATTATTTAAGGCAAATGTATCATTAAAACACACATACAAATAGTGCAAACTAATCCATTACATATGAGGAAAACATTTTTTGCTGTATGAAAACCTTATTCCAAATTTTCCAAACTCTAAGCAAGCTTACAAAACTTTAAACCATTCTGTTGGGTTTAAAACATAAAAGCCATTTGACCATTACAAGTACTCTTTCTGTCTGTTTTCCATAAACTGGATTTAAATATATTTACATCATTCTTGTGTGGAACATAGTTTTATAATTGTGTGGTTTAAGGATGATTTTTATGCAGCATAATGAAACAATTACATGTTTTAAAGTTGTTTTTCTGTCGACTTTAAGAATTTACTCCCTCAGATTAACCTACCTTGTTTTACTTTCTCCACTGTTGACTCCTTTTTCCACAAACAGTTTGTCTTTGAGGGATTTTTATCCTTTTGTTTTCAATATTGTCAGGTCACAGTACCATAAAAACTCACAATGAATCCTGACAATTACATATATTAAACAAGGCAGTTTAGATTGTATTTAGTGATTATTTGACTCTACTGGATCTTGTCAGCACTACCCGTAGGTAAACACGTGTGTAGATGAGAGTTCCAGAGGTTGGTGGGTAAGTCCCAAATGTGAGAAAGGGATATTCCAGAACGATGACACTGGTTCTGCATCATGTACACACATGGTTTAATGCAGAAATTCCATCTTCATCTGACACTCTCTTTGTTGCAGCATTTTATGGAGTAAAATGGTACAGTAAAACTTGATAGTAAATAACAGTAATAGTAAAACTACATGGTAATAGTAAAATAGTAGATAGTAATAGTAGGGAAAAAAAGTGATAGTAAAAAGCCCCTAGATGGTAATAGTAAAATAGTAAAACTAGATAGTAATAGTAAAACTTGATCATAAGATGCAGTGACTGAATTAAAAACAGGGTAAATGGCAGAGAACAAACCATAAAGTGATAATAGATGCAGAAGTATCTCAATGGCATCTCATTTTTAATATATTACACAGTAGGAAAAATTGGCAGGTTTACTTGACTTTGCTACAAGCAAAGCACCCCCAGGAAGCAACTTTGAGTATCTGACTGATTTTCCAGGATGGGTAAATTTAGGTTCCTTCCTTGGATAATCTAACCTGGATTGTTATAGGACTAGTGCAATAGAAGACTGGAATACTGCTTCCTTAAAACATTGTTTCAGGGTGTATTTCCCACTTGTGGAGCAAGTGAAAAAAGGAAAAAAAATCTGTCAAGTGAACTATCAAAAGGAACAAAATAAAAAACAAAATAGAGATAATAACACTTCAGTAGAATCACATGCTCTTTTGACTATCAGTGAATCTCACAAAAGGCTTTCCAGAACTTTGAAGGATAAAACGCTCTCACATGTTGGCGTCAGACAGCTCCGCGCAAGCCGGGCGTGATGCATTTCAAATGGAAAAGCTGTCCTCTCCCAGAGATGGAACTTGATCCTGGCCTCTCTGTGTCACAAATAAATACATAAGTAACTGCACGGTAATTGCCAGGCAGCAGGGAGGTCACAGAACAGAGGGAACCATCCCTTTTGGTGCAGAGATGGCTTTCCCAGCCTCACGGCAAACACGCATGGCAATTCAGGAAATGTAAATTCCACACTGGATCATACCAGCGGTCCAGGGCTCTGTCTCTGCAGTGAGTGGCCAGGACCAGATGCTTCAGTGGAATTTGCAAGAAAACCCATAATGGACAATTATTGAATAATTTGCTCATAGGGGAAGTTTCTTCCTAATCCCAGACAGCTAATGATTGGTTTATGCCCTGAAGCATGAGGGTTCATACATCTCCACCCCCAACCATTTTTATCCTATCTAAGGTATCCCTGGGCGCTCTCATTATCCAAATAAGTGTATAATCCTTTTTGAATCCTACTAAGCTCTTGGGCATAATGATAGCTTGTTGCAGTGAGTTCAACAGGCTAATTATGCATTGTGTAAAAAAAGTATTTCTTTCTATCAGTTTTAAATTTGTTTCTTTTCAATTTAATGGATGTCACTTTGTTCTTACATTATGAGGAAGAGTAAATAGGAGCATTCAATTGACCTTCTCCATACCATTAATTATTTTATATCTCTCTGTCGTGTCCCCACTTACTAATTTCCTCTTCCAACTGAACACTTCTCATCTTTTAAATCTCTCTTAATATGGAGGTTCCTCCTTGTCTCTGTTCCCTTCTGTTGCCTAACTTTGGCCTTCTTCTATTTCCTCTATGTGTTTTAAGATGGCATGACCAGAAATGAATATTGTACTTGGGGAGAGTGTGCCAACAATGTGTATAATTGCACAATTATAATATTGTCATTGTTTTCCATCCCATTCTTTCTACATTCTCACATTTTGTTTGCCTTTTTAACCTCCACTGCTCATTGATCAGATGTTTAATTGAGCTGCCCGCAGTGACCCTCAGGTCTTTTTCCCAAGTTGTTACAGTTAATTTAGAACCCAGCAATTTGCATGAGCAATTCAATCTGCTCCTTCCAATATGTGTATTTTCATATTTGTCAATGCTGAATTTGGCTGCCATTGTGCAGCTTATTAGGTCTCATTGAACATCTCTGCAGTGCTCTGTAGTGCTGACTAACCTAAATAATTCTTTGCCATCCAGAAAGTTTTCCACCCTCCCGAATGCTTTTTTCCAAGTGACTGAATTTATTTCTCAGAATCAACTACAAGACAATGTTTCTGGTGTGCTGCGTGTAGTCTGTGGCTGGAAATGTGACTACTTTTGATGAAGTATCTGATAGGACACAGGAATTAGAGTAACTAGAATTTCCAAACATTAAAGCTAAACCCTACCTGGAGATATACATGAAATTAACTCTGATTGCCTAATGAGTCCCCATTTGGACATGCATCACAACCACAGTGAATTTCCACATGATGTGCAATTTTTTGTGCAGGCATAACCATCAAATAGCATCTTGTGAGCATTGCAAAGGGACAGAAGTCTGCTGAGAGCTGTGTGTGAGACTTTAAATAATATTCTCCATTTCAGACTGCAAAAGCCAAAGTTGTAGACTGTCCCTTCCCAGTTTGTATTTTGCACTGGTTAATACATGGCCCTTCCCTGGTGGTAGATCAAGGCAGCCACAACCTGGAGGTCAGCAGGAAATTCTAGGTCTTTAGCTCTTGTATTTCTCTTGTGCAACAGAGATACAAAAAATTGCTCTTTACATGCACGTTTTTTCAGTATTAATTAATCTTCATAAATAAGATCAGATTCGAGTTTTAAGAGTGACCTGAACTTAAGTTAGGGACTGGACAAATTTAAAACAAAAAGAAGTTTCTGCAAGTAAACCAGAGATTGAAGTTCTCAATTCCAAACTTGTACTGACAATTCAAGTGGAGCATTATCCAAAGGCAGTTTTTGTTGACAAGGAGTAAGAAGTTTTTTTGAGAACTAATTTTTTTTGCACATGTACTGCTTTTCCAAAAGAAATCAAGGTAATTGCAATGGTAAAGCTCACTTTTATTTGTGGCCTCTTGCAACCCCCTCGCCAGTGGATTTTTCTGTTCTGCTGCCTCTTTACACATCTCCAGCTAATTTACATTTTTAGAGAAGCCACATAGGGCACAATAAAACCTCTTCAAACATGATGTTGATTTGAGAGGCCACCATGTCATGTTTTTGTTAATCTCTCATTTTCACAAACACCACATTGATATAAAATCTTAGCAGGCCCATATACTTTTAGTAGTGCTGATAGGGGAGCTGAGGGAGACTGTGGGATGTAGCACACAGCCTTACCCACTTTCGGGTACTCTTGCTTCTTAGCATCTCTATCCCTCTGAAATGTAAAGCTCTTTTGTACCCTCTGGCAGACAAAACCAGCCAAAATAACACAAAACAGAGGGAAAATCTGGGAAAAAAATCTGGAAATACGGCTTGTCCATCCAGAACTCGTACCTCAGAAAATTTAAAGCGACAGACATGCAAAGCTGGTTTAAAGAAGAAACTGTTCATGATTAATTTAAATTATTCTAATTAATTAAAAGGCTCTTGATAACTCATATTATTGCAGGCACAATTAAAAAAAATCACAACAGGCTATAAAAACATCTATGTGGAATAAGATACGTGAACTCCACTCCACTATTGTTTTCATTTAACATGCCTACAAGGAAATTTATTTACTCACCATAACAACAAAGAACTTCTGGATATGCTCCCTGTTCTAATTTGCAATTTTCATGTGCACTAAAAATTAGTTGCCCTACTTCTTCCCAGTAAGTGATATGGATCGTTGCTGACAATTGCCAAGAAAGCAGTATATTAAAAACCTATCAATTACTAATTACTACCAAATATTTTATTAAATGCATTATGAAAACTGAACATTGGACATTTTTTCTAATTGCAATACACCTGTTATTTTGCATACTTACAATTGGAAACTTAACGAATTTCTTCAGCTGATATGAGATCTTTGATCTCTGTATCTGCAGAATTTTCTTGTGAGTAAATATGAAGAATAAAGAGAATATTTAGCAGTCACAATTAACTGGCATGTGACAACCACTTCATGAATGGCACTGAAGAGGTAAATTCTACACTACAATTTCCTTTCAGGTTTTTATATTAAGTGCATTCTCAAATCAGTGTCAGGAGTCTTCCAGTAAGACACTTGATCCTAGAAGGTACTGAGCAACACAGAAAGTAGCATTCAAGTAAATCAGCCTTTATAGGATGAATCCTAAACCGGGTGACCAGCAGTACCAAGCAATACTGTCCTGTTCAGCTATGGACAGATTCTAACATAAATTGATGATTCTCCACTCAAAAATCCTGTAGTTTGGATAAACTTTTCTGGTAACAGTCATGTAAATAAACCCATTAAAAAAAAGCCAGATAACCTGATTTCAGATGTGACGTGAATAATCATAATATATGACGAATTGTCTCCTCAGAAAATGTGCCTGTAAAAACTGCTGCCCAAGAGCACCTGAGTGCTTTATTACAAAGCACAGTTTAAGAGATTACAAATACACAAGGTTAATGTGATTAAAATTAGCAATAAAACCATAAATAAAACAAATTGGTCTGCCAAGGCCTTGCTTAAAAATAAATACAACAGTCATAGAGAGACACAGGAATGACATGCAAAAGGAATTAGCTACTTAGCCACATAACAGTTATAGTGCCAAAGGCCATCTGAAAAGAAAGGCATTTTAAACACAAGGGGAGAAATAATTTGTGAGAATGTTAACTTATTGTGTATCTCCCTTATCCGACTTTTCCTCTCTGTTACCCTGGACCAACACCTACCTGAGCAATTAAAACTCTACATGACCAGATTTTACCATTCAGCAGCCATTCTCCTAACTGGGGAAGCAAGGGGGACACTGTGTTTTCTATAAGAAATTTTTACTTTCTTCAGAAAAGGGCCTTTACATTGCCAGTTCCTAAATCTCCTTGTCTGCCTCAATTTTAATGTTGTCAGGTAGTTTAAGTTTTAACAAATTTCCATATCTAAGAAGTATGATCTGGTTAGGAAAATCACTTAAACTTTAGAACGAAGACAAATATTGCTGGGAATTGATAAAAAAAAACCCAAACCAATAAAGAGCAGGTCTTTGTCTTCTGCATTATGGCCCATTCTGAGACTGAACAGAAATGCTGTTTAAAAAAAGAGCTCTGTGAAAACTGTGCTGAGATGATATAGAATGAGTGCCCAGAATAAGAGCCTGTTATTTATTCAGGTTTTACTTCTTGAATAAGTGTGTTTCATAATTTGGTGAACTACAAAATATTTGTGAGTCTGTAAACTTACGAAAACTCAGTAACATAGTGTCCATTCAATACTGATTATTACAATTCCAGTATCACGTCATAAAACTGTCCTGGGAACTTTGTCAGGACAACAGATATTCCCAGAGTCCTTGCATGTCTGCTCAGACCATCACTGGGCGAGGAGAGCCTGCCCAGGGACTGGAATTTCCAGTCAAGATTTTGCTTGGCTCTACCCCAATATATTCCAGAGACTTCTGTCCTCCAAAGAAACTCCACAGTCTTAGAAAAGTTAGAATGAATATTTTTAACTTCCCATACCAACCTATTTCAGTGCCCTGATCACAGGTAATACTTCCAGTATTACCTCGTTCTGTTCTCTTCCATCTCCTAGGTCTGTATCTCTCCTCCCAGAATAAAGCAAGGCCCAGACACATCTTTTGCCCTCAGGGCACGGTGGATTAGCTGGCCAAGACCACACTGACCTTGGATGTCCTCTGAGCTCTGTGCCATGTCCCCATGTCCATACAGCAGAATTATTCTTGTGTGAGTGTGTCTGTGCTCTCAGGAACTGAAATACTCTGAGGGTTTGTTGCTGTACTGGGGAGAGTGGCATCAGGGCATAGAAAATATTAAAGGTGGGACCGTGCTGGAGGACTGGAGAATGGTGGGAGGCAAGCTTAATGCAGTCCTGTTCACACAAACCATGTCCAAGTGTGGCCTCAGAACTGAGCCAGGGAGCAAGTTAGACATTGTGCAAGAAGAGAATAGAATAGAATAGAATAGAATAGAATAGAATAGAATAGAATAGAATAGAATAGAATAGAATAGAATACCCACACAAAGAGCAGCCAGGCTTGCTTTCAGGCCCAGTACACAGTCTGTGGCACCAGCCACACAGAAGGTGAACCTGTTACTGGCCCTGCAGATGACCTGCCTGCACATCTCTGGCTGTTGAGGAAAGTATTGTTAGGGAACGAGGGCAAGGAAGTCTGTATGGGCGGGTGCCACAACGCAGACGTGAGGAGGTGCAATTTCTGGGATAGATTTATCATGCTGCAGCTCCCACTTGCATTCATATGCATGCATCCTGTTAGAAATGTGATACCAGATGCTGTTTCCTGGCAACAGGCCCAACACCCCCTTTCTCTTAGGTGTGAATTTTGACAACTCCAATTCACTGGAGCCCTAGTTATGTTATCTTTTCTAAATGCTTAGAGACTAAAAAGACCTCTTGCTCTTTCTGCCATGGACTTACGTGCCACTCGGGCCAATTTCCAGTGCTGTATTACTCCAAAAATATCTTCTCTTATGAGTAGCACAATTACTACCACTAAATAGGGAAGGATGGAAACATTCTGACTCAAGCATGGATAACACAAGTCCTTTTTTGCTGTGTTGTCAGTCAGAGCTGTTGTTATGCTTGGCATATGTCACATCAATGTATAAAAAATGCCCATGTCAGTCAAATGCATGTTACGTGTAGATTGGATGTCAATCTAATGTTTTGTATTAAAATCAGTGCCACGAAACATGCACAACTTTATAAACATCACTGAGGAGATTTTCATTTGGAAGTGTACAGCTGCTTGCAGCCATCACTTGCACAACACCTTAGAGCTTAGAAATACTTGGAAAATTAAATTTCAGAAGAGGGACAGTAAAATACCAACTTTACTTCTCTGTTGTTACTCACAGACCAAGGGGAGGTCACCTAAGCCACTTGCTTCTCCCCATGGTTTGTCTGCTGCTAGGAAAAACACAGAGCAAAGCTGAGTTTCCAACGAAGGGAACTGCAGAGCAGGGGGTCCTGGGGCTGGCACAGGCTGACACTGTGGCCCCTGTGTGAGCTGTGCTGTGCCTACGTGAGTTCTACACCCAGGAGTGGGAAAGGTGGGAGAGGTGGGGACAGGGGCCAGCCCCAACTCAGAGCTGGGAGCTCGGCAGCACTTCCAACCCTACACAGACTTGCTGCCATGGGAGAAGCTGAGAGGCTTTCAGGGCAGATGGTCACTGAGTATGGACTTGGGGTCACTGTAAACTGGTCCCAACATCACTGTGGATGTTTCCTGAGGAACTTTTTTCAGCCAAGCACAGCCCAGGTGTCACAGCTGCACAAACTTTTGCTCACACAGATGCTGTGGCCTGGTTAATCCAACCACAGTTTTGAGAATAAAAGCTGTTTATAAGCATTAATTAATCTTTGCAATGAGGGCATTGTTATTAACCCTGTTGTGTGTGTGGGTCACATCTGTGGTTGGTGCAGGCTCGTTCAGTGGTCTGACTCCCCTAGGATGGTTCCAGCTTGTGGCAGTACGGATTTTGTCTAGAGACACTTCAGCAAAAAACAGACCGAGGATTGTTAGACAGAATTGGGAATTCTGGTTCTGATTGTGCTTCTAAATCTCAAAAATACTTTCACTGATGAATCATGTAGTCAAAGAAAGCAATCTTGCACAGAGACAAGAATATAAAGCCATCTTTTTGGTCATTCTGAAAACCCAAGAAATGTATCATTTCATCTGCATTTGACTGACTGGGCTCAAGTGATTATTGAATAAAAGGTGGCCTGTTGTGGCCTATTGCTTGGCCATAAATAGTTATTTTACCAGTGTGATATTCTGTTGTTAATCAGATGAAATCTATTCATGTCTTCCATTAAATTAGCAGACTTAAGCCAAAGAAACTGCTTTGTAAATTATAAAACAGCCAACCCAAAGTAGACGCATAAATGGGGAAAATGTTGTATTTTGCTGGCTTCTAAACAGACAAGAGGTGGAAGCTTTGCCTCTTGGTTTCACAAAGCAGTAGGCGAAACCAGTGACTCCAGCTCCAGACAGGATTCTCAGGGTTTGGTCAATGTTTTCTCTTTTTCTTGATTCTGAGGCACCAGATATTCATAAGGCAAGGAGCAGGAAATCCAGTGTATAACCCCATTCCCTAATTCAGGTTGTTACTCTTTGAGGGAAATCCATACATCATCTTTGTGTGTTAGCTAGAGGTCCCATGGCAGAGATGAAGATGCTGAAAATGCAAAAGGCCAGGATGAAGAAGTGGGAAGGAGGATGGTCAGAGAGGCCTGAAGCTACCTTCTTTCCAAACAAACAGAAACCCCCTCAAAAATGACCCTGCAAGGGACTGGTTGGAGGCACATGGAAAAGTTCACAGATGCCAGCAACGTTCC
Source organism: Pseudorectes ferrugineus (assembly GCA_008033365.1). Taxonomy (NCBI): domain Eukaryota; kingdom Metazoa; phylum Chordata; class Aves; order Passeriformes; genus Pseudorectes; species Pseudorectes ferrugineus. Next base: position 22,614 of record QWTY01012616.1, read on the forward strand.
TTAATCCTTTAGAAAGGCAGTTGGATTGTGCTCCAGAAATTCACCAGACAGTACAGGCTCCCAATCCCCAACAAAAAGGGAGTTAATGGCCTCAAACCTCATGCCAGGGGTTGTGAATGACAGCACTCAGCCTTTTAAAAGGCAGAACATAACAGTATTAGAATCATAAAAGAATACACACATTTGGCATTAAAAGGATGGCATAAATATTTTGAAATGGCTCCTGGGGCTTGGACAGAGAACACTGTAAAAGAGTCTCTTTATCTTTGCAAGAAAATATAAAACTCATTGAAAAACTGCTGGATTGGGAAAAAAGTGATTTCCTTGCAGTGTTAGAGCCCCAAAGCCTTGGTAGCAATTTTTCATCATTTTGTTAATTTTCACTAATATGACAAGTATGCTACTAATATGATTGTTCTGTTTAAAAACTAATACCACTATTAATATGTTACAGTGATGAATTACTAACAATAATCTATCACGAAGGAAAAATAGTGACATAATTAATGCAGTGTTACTATTGTGCAATAGCAATTTGTTAACTCCGTGCAAAGCACTCAAAGAAAACTTTATTTTTCGTATTTTCTTCCATAATTGCTTTTACCCATATTTACAGCAGAAAGATCTGCTTGCAAAAGAGAAACTCAGCACCTGAGTCTTTTCTTTTTAGTCCCGTAGATGCAGGCTCTTAGACCGACAGATTTCATCTCAACCTTGTTTTAGGATCTGGATATTATCTTTTTAGGCAAGACTTTTACTGCTGTTTTTAAGATCTTTTTTCTACTCCCTTGAACAACAGTGCAGCTTATTACAGAGCTCTCACATTGCAACCATTTTATGGCCAGGGGATACATTGTCATATTGCATTGATTAAAACACTCCCAGTCTACATATCATTGCTTTTTTACACACACATTTCAAATGCAATCTCAGGGAAGGTAAACTAATACAGAAAACAGCTTTGCAAAGAACCTAGTTACTTTACCATAAATACTTGCCCCCCAAACGAGAACAATGGAGGAAAATGTGCATATTCCCTTTATTTGAGCTTCTTTTTGTAGTTTTAAAAATCTGTGACATTCTTTCAAACTTTGTCTGCAAAAGAGCCTTGTGCAGTGCCCATTTCCAGCACGAGATACCCCATCATACACATCATAAACATACTTGAGTATGGATCACATTATTGCAGCTCTTTGCACACCTTCTCCTACGATCCTTCTACTTCCATCCCCACGCAGGCCAGTAATTAGTCCCCCTCTGCCAGCCTTTTCCAAAGTGTGCAATAAGCAGCCTGCTCCCTGCACGGGTGAGCAGGGCAGGCAGGATGGGCTCGGCCATGGATCTGCTGGATTTGGGCCCGCTTGCTCTCGAGACAGGGGACTGCCACTTATCCCATTTGTCACCAGCACCGCAGGGTCCTCTCTGCTCCTGCTCATCACATCAGGGTGTGATACAATAGCTAATTATAAAATCAATCATTAGCAGCTCTGTAAAGTCAGAGGAAATACTATCATGCAGGTCTGGTGTGATGTTCCATAACTTCCCACAGCTGGAAGCAAGAGGTTGGAAAATTCTGTCCAGTCTGACTGGTGACACTGCGTCTAACCAGCAGTTAGTGAAAGACTGCAGGATCTATCACAGGATCCCTCTATCACCTATGCATGTGCTGTGATAAAAACCACTATCTTAATTACATTTATTTAATACTACCAGTAGGTCTTCCGTTTTCTGGTCACTGTAATAAAATAGTTTAATAACAATAATACTAAACCCCAGAGCAAACAAAAGTTTGACTTTGTAGAAATATTTCTCAAGCAACTACTCAGCTGGACTTACACAATGGAATTCATCTTGGATTAAGGACTGCATTTGTTTTTTAAATGGATAAATAGAGAAAAGAAATTTAAGCTATCCAATGTAATCTTGTATAATAAAAATCTGCATGTCATTACCTCTTCTTCGTATCTGTAGAGCCAACACAGCACTGCCTGAATATTCCCAAAAATTAGTAACACAAACACAGTTGTGCAAAACTGTTTTTCAAAGCATAACGAAGACTTTTGCTCTCTTTTAGCCCACATGAAAACTGGCTTTGCTGTTCAGCGAGCCATATCTAAGAGGGCAATACAAATACCCTTGTGCACCCACAATGCTTAATTTTCACAAAGTTTTATGCTGAAATAACCCATTTTTAAAGGATTGTAAATCTTCTAAAGTCATGTCTCAAATACTCTGGCATGTCCTTTTGAAAAGCTAGTGGAATGAAGACAAGATCTGAAAGCAGTACAGAATGATGGCACCATTTGGAACCACAACAAAATTATTTCTATCTTCACTCTCATTTAAAAAAAAAAAAAAGCCTAAGAGCTGAGTATGGATTAAATATAGTAATTCAAATCTGGCTGAGAAGCTGCGAACTTTTATGCCAAGTTCTAGCCTGAAATGAATTTAAATGGCCACAAGTAAAAAATCCACAAAGGGTAGATTGCAATGAAATCCTGGCAGGGAAATAAAAATAGCATCGTAAGCAAATAGCATAACCTTAAAAAGGGAAGCAGAGAAAGCAGAAACTGGGAAATATTCCTGAACTTCTGTATAAAAGAACTAGAAAAAAGTAGGACAGCAGAGCTGGGGTCACTGTGGAAAACTAAGTGCTGGTGTTTGTTTTGGTATTTGAAATACAGGAGTGAGGTCAGACTGTGAGGGGTGACCTGAGAGCTGCCAAACTATTGAGAGCAACTCCAAGGCCTGCACGGCAATTGCTCCACTCTGGCCATGAGCCAATCAACTTCCCAATATTTTGCTGTGAAATAGTTTACAAATACCTATGCAGTTCTAAAATGGAACTTGTAATGCAACCCTGTATTCCTATAGACTGGCAGTGTCATACATATGAATACTCTTCTTTATTTTTTTCTGTGCTCACTGTACATACAGAGCTCCTTATCCCAACAATTAACAACGGCTTTATGAGAGATTAGTGAGTCTTAGAGAAGGTTTGGGGGTCCAAACTGGTGATCCGTGTGCAGAGAGAGGACCTCTGCTCGTGGCAGACACAGTATTTAAAGTACAAGGACCTTTGCCCACAGCAGACACAATATTTAAGGTACAATAATGCACAAATGGTCAGTTTATTTCTAAAGCCCAGGCAGCTGGCTGTGGGAATGGCGGCCATTCTTGTACCACCAGGCTCAGGGCAAAAGGGATTGGGAACCCATCTGATGATTGGTAGCTGTCATAGAGCATTTTATCTTTACTGTATACAGGGTGAGTATATCACCTTGTTTTTCTATATAACAACTCTTCAGATTGTCTTTGCTGTATTGCTCTTTCTATACATGAGCAGCAAACGTAATGCTGTACATTCTGTGGCATTTGAAGACCTCCTAGGTATGATTAAGTAAGGAGACATCAGGAGGTGGTGCTCTTCCTTAATATAAAAAGGAATAAAATACAAGCCATGGAGAATTTCTGGAGTCTTTGGCACAATTTCTGAGCAATGTGGTGCCTAAAATTCCTCAAATACCCCATAAGAATTGTGGGGCACCGGGTCCTTCCTGAGTAGCTGACAGGCTTGGCACTGCAAGTCAGCCTCCTGCATCCCTAAGCACTTCCACCAGAGCTTTGGAAAGTGGGGATCTGATAGGATCAGGTCTATGGAAAGGGGTTTATGGACACTGATGAAGTGCATTGACGTCTCTTTCAAGTAGTACTGACAGGAAATAGACTGGTATTTCCAAATAGAAAAACTTGCTGCCAAAGTAGGGCTGCAGGTGGAACATGTCATGCTAACACTTCCTGTACAGTTCCTATAATATACCCCTATTTCCTGACAGGGAATTCCTGCATAATAATAATAACAGTAATAGATAATAATAACATGCCTGCTTTCTTGTCGAGCCTAAATTTTGAGGAAATGCAGTGAAGAAACCTAAGGCTGGAAGCTTCCACCCGTCTCCCCCCTGCACACAGCATCCTTCCCGCTGGAGCAGGCGATGCCTTTGGAACCGCTGCCTTTTCCCTGGGAGCGCCGGGCGCTGCGGGAGGTGATGCGGCCGCTGCCCCCGGCCCCGCCGGCCCCGGCAGGCAAGGGAAGAGGAACAACCTCAACCCCCAAACCTGCGGGTACAACTTCCTGTCCTTCATGCCTCCCACCGACCCCCCATAGGGATATAGTCAAAGATAAATCTATATATATATATAAATATTTGTAAAACCAGCAAATGATAAATGCAGCTAGTAAATAACCACCCT
>QWTY01012621.1:0-17328 GCA_008033365.1 Pseudorectes ferrugineus
GGCAGCCTCCTCCCCTCATTGCCAGTCACTGTTATTCCCATGGACTGCTACTGCTCACCAGGGGGTTCCTAAAATTCTCAGCCTTCATAATTAATCAAATCAAATTATCATCTTGGAAGAACTTGCTAATGAAATACTGTCAGTGACAATACTGACTGGATACGCGAAAGTACATTATGAACCTTCTCACAAGGCATCCACAAACAGTTTTGGCAACTTGTTGATGAGTAAACAAGTGCCAATGAATGCCTGTGTAATTGGAAGTAGGTATGTTTTCCATAAAGTATACCTGCAATGCGTCTAAGAAAGCAAAAATTTTTTGTAATAAGGAATATGGTATATTAATTAGCACTTGAAAAATATTAAAAGAAATATTTACAGCCTAGATATGTCTGGATATCAGCTGACTGTAAGTATGACACAGCAAAGCTAAAGAAGACTCTTTACGTATAGGATAATATATGGTCTTTTAGGGCAATAGAAGGTACCCTGAGACATGGATTGGAGGAAAAAAAGTGGGAAAGACTGAAGGGTAGAGGAAAAATTGTAGAACCAAAGGGGAACTGGAAGTCACAGAAAAGGTTAAAGGAAAATTAGGCAGAGACTGGAAAAAGCAAAATATTAGTGCATGGGAGAGACTTCCCTGAACTGCAGCGATAGATTTTCTCATCTCACTGGGTTATGGCACCATGTAGATGTCCAGCATCTGCTCTCCTAAGAGTGAGCTTAGTCTTTATTCTTTCACCAGGATTTTTCACATGCTTCCAGATGGAGATAGTGTGATGTAGCTCTTGACTGGATTTGGCCCCCTATACAGAGAACTCCTTGTATCCTCCACTGTACAAATTTATTCTTGTCTTCAGGGATTAGCTTTACCATGAAAATGTATGCCTTGTAAAGCAGCATTCCAGAATGGCAGATAGGGAAGACACACAGCTTTTGAGCAATGATGGTTGAGGGACAGATTTTCAGAGAAAAGTGGTTTATCACCTTGTGAGCTAGCAAAAGTGCAGTAAAGCTCTGAGGACAGAAAGGAGCATGTTACCAACTGCAGAATCCCACAGCAGCAGTAATAATCCCTTTTATACACTAGGCTCACTTTCTCTTCTGCTGATTTCTAAGTGTGGGTCATGCAACCTTCTGTCTCTACAAAGGGAGAACATAATGATCCAATTCATGGAAGTCAGGGCAAAAGGGAAAACTAAGATCAGTGGGTCACAGGATAGAACCTTTGAGAATGACTGAGCCTTGCATGAGTCTGAAACAGATAGGAAAAACAAGATTTAAAGCCAAAAATCAAAGCAGTAAGTGGGACTGGGTAGCAAGCCAGTGCCAATTCTGTTAAAATAAAAATATTTCTGCTTTTATAAGAAAATGAATAAGCTAAAAATGTTATTGCATTTAAAACAGGATCTATAAGGATAATGTGAAACCTTTTCTATCTCCAAATTTTTTATTGTAATTTATAGTATAGAGTAAAAGTAATTGCATTTCTTCACAAAAACAAAAAAAAACAAAGGGGGGGAAACCCCCACAAAACAAAACTAAAAATCCCCACCCAATTCTCTCTATCCAAAGATATTCCAATCTCCAATTATTCATTGCAGAAAAACTTTTCCAGTTTGACTAAATTTGTATACAAAGGGACATGGTTTCGTTTTTACTAAAGGTAATAGAACAAACTTCACTGAATTTTCACAAAGAGTAGTAGCCTATACATTTACAAAAGAGAAGTGCTAAAAAGTGCAGCACTGAAATAGTTTTCATTTTTAGGTAGTACAATGTGAAATACACATTCTACCACATCAAATGTTAGATAGAATGCATATAACATAACTTGTTTTTGTAAGGAATTCCAGAAAAAAAGAACTGAATTTGCACCATTGCTTTTGTGAAAAGATATAAATATGTTAAAAAGAAGTTATAGAAATATCTGGATTGGTATTGGAAATTCATGAAAACAAGTTCATCGTTAAAAAGGTTTTTTTTAGCTATATAATCTGAGAGAGGAGAGAAAAAGCAGAATGATCTGTATTGTAAGAACAGACTGCCTGCTGTAGATCCTATGTGGGGCTTATAGGATTTGAACAACAATTTAGGTGCTTATATTCAAGAGCAGGTCAGAAAGCTTATAAGAAATGAAGAGGCATCACATATTGGACTTTGATGTTCCTTTAGCATTTATCTTTCGGTTTCTATAGAAAATGATTTAAGAAAGGATTTTTGTGTCCTAAAAAATTGTCAAAGACCTGGTTGCTGTGTATGCATCAAACCCTCCAAAGCTCATGGCCACAATCCTTTTACAAACAACCTTCAAGAGAGTCTTTTAAATGTATGGATATTTTTTGTTTGTTTTTAAGCTGCAGTTTTCCTCCTTTCCCCTCAGACAACTGTCATTCATGGCAACTCAGGATTGGTTATTACTCTGTTAGCAGCTTGGTATACTCCCCTTCGGACATTAAGTGCAGAGCTGAACAGGATAGCTTTTGTTATATCTTTTGGCAGTGAGAACATTTAATTCCCCATTGCTTCACTGCAGATTACTACAACATTTTTGTACTTAACATCCATTGAGTTCAACCCTGAAACAATTCATAGAAAAGGAATAGACTGGAATGCAGGTTTGCCAATCATGGAAGAAATCAATTCCTCCGATCAATTTTCTTTCTGTCTGGTCTGATAATTTTGTGTTTCAAAACTGACTTCAGCATGAGGAACAAGAATCACATGTGCTATTTTGCATGTCAACACTTCAGGAATTGGAAACTGGGAAACATGGCATTGAGTATTTCCAACTGAATTGAGATAGGAAAGAATAACAAATTTCTTCTGCTGGTATTTTGACAATAAAGGTAAACTCCAGACACTTTCACACCTCAATGCTCCTAAACAGAGAGAGTCTTTAGGGGGGTTCTACTTAGGATTCTTTCATTGGGAAGGTAGTCAGTAACCTAAATTTGCACAGACAGGCATAATCATGAGTGTCATGAATAAATATCAAACAAAATGAGAATTCAAAGATACCTCTCTGCTTGATATATCCATTTGGTTAGCTGTGGGTGACTGTGCTTTGAACAATCCTGAGACTGTGTCTCCTGCAGGACACTAACTTTCTATGAAACCCTGACAGACAGGAGTGCCCTATCACAACAGGATGTCTGAAGAAGGCATTTCGAATAACAGCTCCTCTTTGCTCAATGACAGCTAATCCAGAGAGTCAACAGAATAATTCTCTTCCTTAAATATAAATTTATGTATTGATAGTAATGAAAAAATGACATGCCTTCTTCAAATAGGGCTGAAATATTTTTTTGCTGCTTGGTTGCTCTTTAAATGTGTTTAAGAGCAACCTCTCAGGCTTCCTAAGTACCTTCCTAAAAGAATTACTTGATTCAGGGCTCCTAAAGATTATGACAAAACCCACTTTTACTCACGTCTTTCCTAAATTGGTTTGCCTCAGATAGTAATGAATATAAACATAAGAAGATAAATGGAGTGAGTGCCTTATATCTAAATGCAGAAATTTGTAATTTCCAAATGTCTTTTAAAAAGCAGCGGAGTCAGATGACATACTGAAATCTTATTTTCATGATATTTATCTTGCATATTATACTCTGCCAACCACAATAATAAACAGTTCCTTAACTCAAGGCTTTTATTTAGAACTTTAAAATTATTTATTAGTTAATATATTCTTCTTTAGTTGTCATTTACCTATTCCATCGGTATCTATTTCCTTTCCTTTGGCCTCATTTCTTTCAAGAAGTTGATACTGCCTTGGAGCAGAATGATAAACAGGCTGTATCACTTTGTTGTTCTCTGAAGTAGGGCTGCATGGAAATCATAAATGATGCAGTGACTGCAGCACTACAGTAGGAAACAATAAGAATACCAACAAACTCATGGTTAAAATAGAGACTGAGTTTGGCAATATTATGGAAGTGACAGTAGGGACACTGTCCAAAAAAAAGGTAGAGAGAGAAATAAAAATTAACTGTGTTCAGAATTCTTGTTTTGGAAGAAAATAAATGTCTCTGAAGAAGCCAAGTGGTAAGAGAAGAACAAATGTATGCCTTTTTTTTTTTTCTTGAAGGAAGATAAATTTATCATGTCGCAGTTAAAATAACTTATTTTTTCCCATGGAAACAGAGCCACACTTTCTGAAGAAAAGAGAGGCAATTTCTCATGATACATTTAGATATTGATACAGGCACTAGCAGTGGGCGAACTGTTCATTGACAGATGTAGTGTAAATGAATTGGAAGATACTTTTAAAAGATGAGATGTATAAAGCTTGCAACGGGTTCATTTCAATGATAGTTTTCCTTCTGTTTAAGGGCAGATGGAGAGATGTCATTATTCTGCTGATAGTTATGCAGTTCCAGTGCCTTCAGTTTGGAAATTAAGATTGCAAATGAACATGGGACAGAAGCTGACCATATTGTTAAGCCTGGAGAAAACTCTAGTAACGTCTGATGAGTTGTGTAGATTTTGAGCCTCTGAGATATGAGTGAGAGCTCTGAAGAAAGAGTGACAAAGATGGTAAAACAAACTGTCGAATGTGAATGCGTCTTGACTTTTTTTATACTAAATCAGGATAGAATTTAATTAAAAAATCACCTTAAACATGATTTCCAAACTGACTGCACAATCCATTTGGGACATGCACACCTGTGTGAACATAATATTCAGATGCACACACATGTGAAAAAGATATCAATTATTAAGGAAGGGTTCTGAGTGGAGCTGACAGCTTTGTATAGGTGTTGATGTAATAGCTACACATCAGGTGAATGTAAAAACACACAAGAGAAGTCAGACCTTACTTCTGTCTGAAAATCAGGTCCTGGAAAATTAGTGCTAGACATGCTAAAAACTTTGCAGGTAGTAAGCAGACCAAGCTGATAGTAGGAGAAGTTCATACCCATATATTTCTTTGGCTTTTGGGATTGATTTATAGTAGTGACGTAAATACTCATCATTCTCACAGGGGTAAATTTGTGACCTCAAAGCACAACACTTGAAGTGGGGAACAGGTCACTGTAGTGTGACATCTAACAAGTTTATTTTCTCCTCTGTGTAGCCAGTACACCGCAACACTTTTCGAACTTCTCACACCCATTGCTACTTTAAAGTACATGCATGCCTCCTACATGTAAAGGCTATTTCAAACACATTAACCAAGTGTTTGCAAGCTAAATCTGACCGTGAAAAGTAAGCTAAAACCTGTATCATTTTTGGGAGGGATTAGACTGAAAATATGAGCTCAGCTGAGCTGTCTCTAGATGCCTAATTTTAACATAGACCTGAGATGTGGGGGATTTGAGTGATGTCGGTTTGGGGATTTTGATAGAATTAATTTTAGCCTGCATTGCCATGCTAGAAATTCTGGTGATTCCTGTTTTTGAACTAATCCTTTCTTTTCTCTCATGTTAGTTTGGTACATCAGGAGACATGCACACATTTATTTTCTTCTAGACAGTTAGACTTCATGCACATTAAAACAAGTGGATTTTCTGGTAATGAAATCTTATATATATTTTAAAAACAAAATATGACAGTTGCCATTGATACTAGGGATGTCCACACCACAGAATAAGTACCTAGAAAGGTACATCTAGAAAGGATCAATTAATGGTACAGGTATAAACTTGTAAGAGCACTTACTCCAGAGATTAGTAGATATTAATTATTTTTTTTTACATCTGAGTATCCTCTTACTTCTGATACATTTTGTCATCAATTCTGGTTTTCACCTGTGCCATGTTCAAGTTAAATGTGTTTTAGAGATTCTTCTTAGTCAACTAGTCTAGTGCTTGGAAACAGTAGCACTGTTTGTTGCTTGCACAAGACCAGCATTACCTTAATTTTTCATTCCAGGTAACAGACCAATCTTTCCATGCACTGCTCTTATGCCCTCCTAAAGTTTCCGCTGTTGATTACTCTTTGAGAAAACAAATAAGAAAACTTTTGGGTGATACAATAGTACCTAATTTTTAGTTTCTTCTATGCCATGAATTTCTGCCCTGGTTTTGTCTTCATTCTACTTCCATGCTTGGATTTATTTTTTGCTTACTTAATGTTTTATTAAAGCCATGATCATTTATAGGAAAAACCCTGTTGTAACCTTAATGGAAGAGCAATTTTTTTTCCCCTTAGAATTCATATTTATTTTCACATACATTTCATTTATTAGTGTGGTGAGTTGACCTTGGCTGGCCACCAGATGTCCACTAAAGCCACTCTATCATTCCCATTCTCAACAAGATGTGAAGGAGAAAATAAATTAAAATCAAAATCTTGAGATAAAGACAAGGAGACCACTCATTACTGTCATGGGCAAGACAAAGTTTACTTGGGGAAAATTAACTTCATTTATTGTTAATTAATAAGAGAGAAGGATAATGCGAAATAATATAAAAAAAAAAATACGTTTACCCTGCCCCTTCCTTCTTTGCAGACTTAACCTTGTTCCTGATTCTCCCCTCCCAAGTGGCACAAGCAGGCAGGGATGGCTTCTGTGGTCAGTCAATCACACCCTGTCTCTGCCATTCCCTCCTCCCCGCACCTTCCCCCCGCTCCAGAGTGGGTTCCCTCTCACAGGAGACAGTCATCCACTGACTTCTCTGATGGGACTCCTTCCCACGGGCTGCAGCTCTTCACAAACTGCTCCAGTGGGGGTCCCTTCCACAGGGAGCAGTCCTTCAGGGACAGGCTGCTCCCAACTGGGTCCTCCCCAGAGTCACAAGTCCTGCCAGCAAATTTGCTCCAGTGTGGGCTCGTCTCTCCATGGGACCACAGATCCTGCCAGGACCCTGCTCCAGCACAGGCTTCCCACAGCCTTACAGCCTTCTTCAGGCATCCCCCTGTTCTGGTGTGAAGTCCTCCATGGGCTGCAAGTGGATCTCTGCTCCTCTGTGTCCCTCTCTGGGCTGCAGGGGCACAGCTGCCTCACCATGGTCTGCACCAGGGGCTGCAGGGGAATCTCAGCTCTGGTGCCTGGAGCACCTCCTGCCCCTCCTTCTGCACTGACCTTGGGCTCTGCAGGGCTGTTGCTCTCACGTATTCCCACTCCAGTCTCCCAGATGCTGTTGCACAACTTTGTGTCCCAATTCTCAAATATGTTACCGCAGAGGCGCCAGCTTTGGGCAGCAGCAGTGGGTCCTTCTTGGAGCTGTCTGGAACTTTGTCTGTTCAATGTGCAGACAGCACCAGGAATTGTCTCTCAGAAGCCACTCCTGCAGCTCTTCTCCTCCTTGAAAAAAAAACCCTATAGAGCTGGCATTCTAAAATGCGGGTACCCGTCAGTGTATGTTGCTGCTCAGCACGTGTGGCTGCCATTTCAAGAACTGCAGTGCATTGCTTGAGCATTACTTTAAGCAGCAATGCACCAAGTTTATATGAGCTAAATTCAAAGGCTTTTAGTCCCAATCCATAGCACAAGACTTTCTCCAGTTTCACTAGTGCAAACTCACCACACCCATGGAAGCGGATGAGCCACAGCGGTTCATGTTGGAAAGAGATCAGAATATGCCCCTTTTGTCACATCCTTTGGTAAATCCTTGGTAGGATAAACATATTCCCAAAAGTTAGAGATTATTAATTACTTTCAGATTTTGTGCTGTAACTATTTAATATTTATTTACTTTCCTTTATTTACTTTTTTTCCATAAATGAAGAAACAAGGCTTGTGTATCCATGTACAGTTAGATCTGAGTTCTGGAACATTTCATGTAGTACACTGGAGGAATTGAAAAAACCTAATTTACAGTAAAAAAAAAAAAAAAGCTAAGGCCTTGGTAAGTAAAATATAAACAGGAATAGGAAGAACAAAACTGCAGATCTAATTTGTTTTATTGATTCTGTTTTGGTATTGATTTTGTCTTATATTTCTTTCTCTTCCAAAGCTCTGTCTCTGCAAATAAACTTCTTTGTGACACATGTTTATATTGATAGCATGATATGGTGTGCGATATAAAAAATGGGTTTATGAGGCAAGTGGCAAGCTTTAACATCTGGATATGGAGACACTTATGTGACACTGCCTATCTGAGGAGGGATTTTAAGATCAGTTCATGTTATATAGTATGTCTGTCAGATACACTAGATTACAGTTTTTGTGTTTATATTTCTGTATTTAGTGACTCAGAGAACTAAGATTACAATTTCCATAACTATTTTTCCTAGTTGTGGTGTTTTTCATAAAGATATTGAACAGTTTTATACATCTCTCCAACATCTGTAGTGAGAAAACAACTTTTGAAATTAAAACTTTAAAACTAGACCAATGCAAGAAAATAAATATAATACCAATAGAATAACCTGCAGAGCTGTGAGCTCATTCATAGGTTTCCTGCACAGTAATTTAAGCTCCACATGTTTTTACATGGCTAGCTATGCTACCAGTAAAGCAGAAACACCTACTCAGATATTTACTTGTAGTTGTCACCTGCAATCACACTTGTAATATATGTGTGAGCACATCTAGATAAACACAAACTCATGAATTGACTTTAGCCTAGAAGCCATAACTTCGTGCTGCTTTTCTGCTTGGCATAGATTAAATTCCTGTCTATCATCACCTGTCTGAGTAGTCATATTTCATGTAGAAGTGATGCTGTGTTTCTAGACTGTTGTTTGACAGGTCTCTACCCAAGACACATTTTCTTAGTTTATGCTTCTACCACGTATCTCAAGGAAATTATTGGGCAATGGACACTTTTAATTTAGTACAGTAACAATGTTTTCGTATTAATCATCATCATCATCATCATCGTCATCATCATCACACTTTTAACTACATTGAGAGAAAAGTAATTTCACTACAAAGCATGTCTGTTAACAAGTGCAATATTGTTTTCATTTATTTTAATAATATTTGTATTTGTATTTATCTGAAAGGAAGGTGATTTTTTTTGCCATTTCTTTAGTGATTCAATATCTGAGAGATACCTCAGAATTAGGTTTTAAAGAAAAACTTGACCTACTGAAAGACAATTTACCAAATGTTAGTAGCCAGGTGCTTTTTATCCTGCAATTAAAGGAATACACATTTTGAACTTTTAGTTATAACTGTATTTTAAAATATTTATTACAAGATTCTGTCCCGGTTTTGGCTGGGATAGAATTAATTTTCTTCCTAGTAGCTGGTTCAGTGCTCTGTTTTTTCATTTAGTATGTGAATAATGCTATAACACTGATGTTTTAATTATTGCTGAGCAGTGCTTACCCTAAGTCAAGGACTTTTCAGTGTCTCATGTTCTGCCAGTGACGAGGGGCACAAGAAGCTGGGAAAGAGCATAGCAGGGACAGTTCAGCTGACCTGAACTGGCCAAAGGGCTATTCCACACCACAGAATGCCATGCCCAGTATAAAAACTGGGTCGAGTTGGCCAGTAGGAGCCCATCACTGCTGGGGGACCAGCTGGGCATCAGTCAGCAGGTGGTGAGCAATTGCATTGTGCATCACTTGTGGGGTTTTTGGGTTTTTTTTCCCTCTCTCTTTCTGTTATCTCCCATTAGATTACATCACTATTAATAATATTAATATTTTATTTCCATCATTAACTGTTCTCATCTCAATCTATGGAGTTTACCTTGTTTCCAATTTTCCCCTCCATTCCACCATGGTGAATGGGCGAGTGAGTGAGCAGCTCCATGATCCTTTGCTTCTGTTTGGGGTTAAACCACGATAATTATCATATCTAATCCTGTAACATATATCTTTTTGAGGTGTTCATGGTCTAACAGACAGAAATTACTCACCTTAAGCATTGCTTCTTTTATAATTAATAACAATGCCTTGTTTTATTCTTGCTAGGGGAATGTCTGCTAGGTAATTTGGAGGTTTTAGTCATATGCACAGTGTAAAATTTCTGTGTTGCATGAACAAAACTGTATCTTAGTATGTTCTTCAACACTGAAAATCCTGTAGTAATAGAACAAAAATTCTTAGTTAACAGTTTAGTGGTCCTTTGTTTTAACATTTGTTCTCAGGTATGTAATTGAAAAGTCTATGTTATTGTGGTGGTAAAAGAACACACATTTCCTCATGTTCCTCTCATAGCACTGATTTCCTAGGTTTGTGGTTCAAAGAAATCCTGAACCTTCTTTAAAGAGTATACCTTATTTTCTAGAGTTTTCATTTATGTTTAAGGAAATATTTATTCTCTGAAGCACTGTTGTGCAAGAGTAAGGAGAGGAAATTAATTTTAAGTATTTAAATAACAAGCTGTCAGGTAGGGCAGATCTTTTTGGCAGGTACTCGATTCCAAAAACTGTCAAGATTAATGTCATCTTTGCAGTCCTAACAGTAATTTTCCTTTCCCACAAAGAACGCAAATCCTAAAACCCTGCATATAACATGAGTTTTGTATTATACTTTATTTCTTTCAGTTATTAAATAAATACAACTTAATGCTTCTTGCAGGTAGCTGAAAATGGTAATCTTGATTTTCTTTCAGGTGCTTATCATGAAAATTGCTGTGAGTGATTGTTCTGTGTTAGTAATCAAATGTTTTGGTGAGATTGTCTATCAGCCTATATTTTATGAAAGGAAATCAGTTCAATTTTCAGGAAGATGCTTTGGAAAAAAAAAAAAACAAAACACAAAACCAGAAGGTTTATTTCATTTCCCAGTTGAATTGTGTTCTTTCATTATGAGAAAACACATTTGGCTCCTTTCAAAAATAAGTTTTGATTAGTAGGAAAATTTTCAAAACACTGTCAACTCCTTAGAAAACTTAAAGATATTTAAGGACCAAAGTCACACTTATAAGAGCAGCAATATGCATGCATTAGCGTACTTGTAAATTTAGCACTGTCAACTTTCATTTCATCTTGTAAAAATAAAACTAAAGTCTGCAGGAGACAGATGTGTAAGAGTAACTTCTTTTATCTTTAGAGATGAAAAAAGTAGCAGTGTAGTATTAACTTTTCTGAGGTTTGGTTAATTATTCTCTGTTCTTGGAAATGTTTCAGTGATTTACACTTTAGCTTTAATATTACAAGGACTTGCTATATATGGCATTAACTCATTTTCCAAGGTGGTTAATTTCAATAAGTCAGTACCTACACCTGACTTAGCGAAAGAGGCAGTAAACTTATAGGCTAACCAAGCAAGTGAAGTAATTTCCTTCCCTTTTTGCATTTCTGTTGTCCAGACTCTAAAGTGCAACTGAAGAGTAAGTATTTGTAACTCCTAATCATATCAATTTGCATAAATCATCTAATCATGATGGAATATATCCTGAACTGTTTAGCTTTTTGCTTAACTGAAAGAAGACATTTCTTCAATATAAACCTTGAGTCCTAAGTTCTAATACTGTGAAGTTACTTAAAGAAACACTAGGTCTGAGAAGAGGCTGATAGTTTCGCACTTGAAACAGAAGTTTATGGATGTACAGAAGTTGCAGTGAGCTGATTGCTCAAAAATACTGTTGCTTTTGCTTCATGATGACTAAAATAATCTTGAAAAAAGGCTTCTCCATGCTAAATTCAAGGATTTTGAGATCTGCAAGGCATAGAAAATTTAGGTACTTGAGACTAAAAGGTTGAGAACTGAACCTTTCATAAGTTCCTGATGTGGAAGTCTAATATTTAAATTGACTCCTCAGGCAATTTTACTGTTATCACTATATTGTAGCTTTTTAAAAGGATAATCTCATTCTTCTATCCACAGTTTTGCATCCAACAGGCAGTCACCCAAGCACATGATTGACAGAGCAATCTCAAATGTCAGCCACTCATCCCCATGAAGTGCTGATGCTGGACATGTCCACGACTCCTTAAGGCCATTGCAAAAATTCCCACCCAGCACGGATGAAAAAATGGAGAAGTCAGGCAAAGAGCAATGGAAAATGGCTCTGTAAAACTACTTTATTAACTATATAAACATCATATTAAAAGGTGAAACGTTTGGGGGATTTATCATTTCTAGCTTAAAGGCATCAACCAGCTCAGTTTAATGTGTATGTGCCTCCATGCGTGTCTGTAAAAACTGCATTCTTCGTTTTGACTGTACAATGTTGGGTTTAGTGATTTCCTGTGACAGCAAATTTCACTTCATGTTTGATAGATTGTTCAATATTGTCTTAGGAAGAAATAGCAAGCATCATAAGTGATTATATTCTCAATTCATCTTAAGACACATGAAAGGGTAGTGTTAAAATTGGCAGTGTAGTTTAATTATGTAAGATTTTTTTTCTATGTGCAAGATAAAGTGACAAGATTTGGGGACTGGATATCAATAAATATTGTGTACATGCCTAAAAAAAGATTCCCAGGTCTAGAAACAGGATAGAAAGAGAATGAGTTTCTGTAGCTTTTTCACTAACTTTTATCCCAGTATCCCTCTCTCTCCCAAAATCGTAAACTGCAAGATGGGTTTTGCATATTGAACCTATCACAAGCATGAAGTTATTTTCTGAAAGTGATTAATAATATTTGGACCAGTGCCAGTGAGAAGGAACATTGTTTTCCATCCCCTCCCATGTAGAAGAAAGGCATTTGTGCTCCCACTTTGTAAGGCCACTCGCTAACCATGTGAAACTCAGAAAAACCTCTTGAATATAGCAGTGCCAGTTTAATTTAGGCATAGTTCTTATCAATGCTTTTGCAGATGCTGTAGGCAATAAGCCATGTGAGTCACTTACAGAACTTTCCAAATTACATTCCATGTCTCAGTGATGAGAGTAAAAGCATTCTTCATGGCCATGGCCCCTCCAAAGCCCTTTGCTAAGTACAGTTTGTTTTTAAAGCAGACCTAGAATGCTGCTATTTATAAACCCCCCAAAAAGTGATGGAGGACTCAAAGTAATTCGCTTCCCACTGCAGTCTGATGGGTGAATAATAAAGACCAGATCTTTCTTGCAAGACTAAGATACAGACATTTCACATCTGTTCCAATGCACAGATTCAGGAAAAAGCAATGAGTGAAACTAGATCACTCCATGTGTTGCATTTTGGATTTTGTTGTGTAAGAGCCTGAAGAAAAAAGCATGAGTGAATCCTACTTTCTAGTCACTGGGCTTTTATTGAATTAGCTATTGCCACACCATTTTGCTGCAACTGCTTTCAGTGTCACTGCCACTAGCAGTCCTTCACAAGAGGAGGGTGTTTCTGCACAACCTCACATTAGTGTTCACCTCTGTTCTTTTGCCCCAGCTCACCTCCAGCCTTCCCTGAGCTACTTCAGAAAGGCAGCTGAGAATTGATAACTTTAAATTGTAGAGAGATCTGAAGACTACAGGAAGAAATGTATCACATCAATTTTTTGACTTCTGTCTGGTCTAAGCAATTTCTTTGGAAGGTCTCACTTTGGACAGCAAATTACAAGTAAAGAATATAATTTCATACAGTTTGAGGAAAGTTAGTACAATGCTGGGTCTCATTTAAGAACTGGAGCAATTGTATGTCTGCAACTTTTACAGTCTAGACAGAAGGGGTGTATTTTTAACAAAACACAAAGGTTTTCATACTTCTCTGGTACTTGCAGAAAAATGGAAAGGTAGAAAAAAGGAAGGCTTACAGCAAAAAAAATGACTAGTGTAACCTTCAAAGAAGGTTATTGTTTGAAGTGTTAGAAATTATTATAGAAACTTAAAGGTATGTTTACAGCTAGACACTCTCAAAAAAACCCATGAAATAGTAACTAGACAAAAAAGGGTTACCAGCACCACCACAGAATTCAGACTGGATGGCTGCTTTGACTTAGGGGCATTTATTCAAGATCAAACCTAGTTATGAAGTTCTTCCTGTAATATTATGCATCTATCAATGTTTCAGTTTGCCAATCTGTATCACTAGATCACAGTGCAAATGCAAAATTATGGGGAGGCTGTATAACCATCTATAAGAGAAGTAATTGAAAGTTTAAAATATCAAGACAAAAGTAGTAATTTCTGTGATTTTTTAAAAATAATCAGTTTCTTCATTAATGCCTCATGATGTTTTCCTACATCCTTTAAAAAGCACCATAGAAATCTTTCTTTATAGAAAGATAAAGTTTTAATTTGAAAGCACCATTGTTTTAGCCTTTTAAAATTGCATTAGACAAAATACCTGTAAATCAGAATCTATAATATTTAGGTCATTTATATTTTGACTTTTGATTTGTCAGCTTCTTTATTTTTTCATCATACCACTGCCTGAACTCTCTGCATGTATAGGAAATATCAAGAATACCTGCTTTTCCTGGCTTCTTCATAATTTACAATCTTCTCTTCTTTTTGAAACCTGAAATGAAAAATATATATACACCTAGTAATGTATTAGTTCATGGTTTTCACTCCCTTAAAGTAGAAGATGTAGTTCTAGAAATGAGCACATACCTTACTCTATTTAAAGTGAATATGATTTTTCTTTTTCCAAATAGTTAAACAGAGGAGAAGACCTGATGACAGTAAATGGAAAGGCAAGACCTACCTGGCTTTCAGGTTCATCCATCTAGAGTTATAGAAAATACATGGAGAATTAAAGAAGAATCAGCAAGGGTTTTTTTTAGGCAATATTATTAGCCATATATTAAACTGAAAATGCATGAGATTATACTGGAACTCTGAGACCATCTATAAGACAAAATAAAGAAAAAAATGCCATTTTTTTGCAACCAGTCTGGTTGGTCATACGAATTAATGGTCAAGGTGTCTCATCAATTTAATTCAGTACTCTAAATGCAATACTATACTTTCAGTGAAGTCTTATATTTTCCACCTTTATTCTTCTCAGAGTCAAAACATGTTATAGCTTAATCTGAATGCCTGCCCACAGGGATAGGAAAAATAATAAATGTGTTGAAAAGCAATAGTACTTTTTATTTACTTTGCAGAGCTGTTTTTACTGCTATTCACAATCACTCTGTAGATGTCTTCTGAAAAATATAAATATATATGTATCAGAATGCACCTTCTGTTTGAAAACCTGATAGATCATTCTTGGCAAGAAAAGAGAAAATGAAAGGGGGAAGACTGTAATTATATTTCATTTCAGCCTTTTCCTAAAGCATACAAAATATTTCAGAAGAATTTCAAGGTCTGCATGGAGCAGAACACAGGTAAAGTCTCAGCCAATGTCACAGAGCTTCCCCAAACACATCTTAAAAAAAAAGAAATGCATATATATATATAAATCAATATAAGGTGATAGTTAGGGTCTTAACAGTTCCAGAGACAATAGCTAATGTGTTTTTTTATTATAGAGACACTAAAGCCAGTTATATAGAGACTATGTGTGACTTCAAATGATTGTAGAATGGCTTGAGCTGGTAGGTATCTTAAAGACCATCTGGTTCCAACCCCTGACAATTCTGGTGACAATTCCATGGGAGGACAAGAATGCAGTTAAACCACAGCTGGGACCACAACCCTGAGTGCTCAGCACTGGCATTTAGAAACACAGCTGCTCAGCAGCTGGCTGCCCCTAATTCACCCAGAGCCTTTCAAATTCCTCTTCTTTCAAAGGCTGACTTCACCTAGATTCAGAGGTTAGCTCCACAGTTCGTTTTATTCAAAGTGATAAAACACAGCAGCAAGTTAAATTATCTGCTCAGGTGATAGGTAACACACAGTGGGATCTCACCTTGTAACAGCTGGAGTCCATAGGCACAAGTTATGATTTGTGTTTATACTCTTTGTGTCCTTTAATACTTACAGACATACATCCTATGTTCCTTAGAAAGTGGAATATCTTATTGCGCATTACAAATTAGATAATCATGTTATTCCTTTGCTAAACACACAGGAAAGCTGTAGGCATGGACTGCAATCCATTTAGGGCATGTTATGCCCCTTGATATGCCATGTCTGAAAAATTTCTAGACCCCAGGGATATCATACAGGACTTATGCATCCAATGGTCAGTCTCTTGCTGTACACCAGGCATCCTGCTCATTGCTCTAACACGAAGTGCTTGTCAGCTGCACCATTCAGCTTCCTGTGGTTCCAAGTCCTTCATGGCTTCAGCACTCAGATTTGATGTTTCCACGTCTGTGAAGCATCATAATTGCCTATAGCTGAAATAATCTCGAAAGATATAAAACTTATGATTCAGACAATTCATTTTATTGCTTGAAATGTCTTTGATATCAGTCTACCTGAAATTTTAAATTCACTCCTTTCTCAGGGAGCAATACGACTTTTGTGCCACATAAAAAAAGCGTGAAGGAACATAAATTAAGCATCTTTGTGAAATTATTTTATATTAAAAAGTTAAAATAATTTAATAACCATTAAAAATAATAAAAATGCTTTAGAATGCAGTAGCAAAATATTTAATTTTACTCCAAACAGTTTTGGTTTTTTTAATTATTATTAGTTCGCAAATAAATTCAAAAGAGTAATTTTAATTTTCTGTTCAACTGATCTTTTTAGCTGACAGTCATTCCAAAACTAAGTTCTCCACTGTCAAACTCTCTTTTGGCAACTCACAGTCTTAACATTTGCTCCTGACAATTGTTGGCAAGGAATATTTATATTAATAATAGGAAAGAAGTATTTCTTTTCCATAACATTTAACTCTCAGCAACAATGAAATAGCTTTTTAGCACTCTGTCTGGGGATTTCCACATTTCAAATAATACTGAAAAGCATATGGACCTGTTCGAGTGAGTCCATAAGAGGATTACAAAGATGATCAGAAGGCTGTAGCACCTCTCTTGTGAAGACAGGCTGAAAGAGCTGGGCTTGTTGATCCTGGAGAAGGCTCCGGGGAGAGCTTAAAACACTTCCAACACCTAAAGAGGGCTACAGGAAAATTGGAGAGGGACTTTTTTACAAGGGTATTTAGTGATAGAACATGAGGTAAGGGTTTTAAAGTGAAAGGGGTTAGTTTTACACTAGATATTAGGAAGAAATTCTGTCCTGTGAGAGTGGTGAGGCGCTGGAACAGGTTGCCCAGGCAGGATGCCCGATCCCTGGAAGTGTTCAAGGCCAGGTTGGATGGGGCTCTGACAACCTGGCATAGTGGAAGGTGTCCATGTCCACGTCAGGGGGGTTGGAATGAGTGATCTTAATGGTCCTTTCCCAACCCAAACTATGCTCCTATTTATAATTAATTGACAGGAGATGTGTAAAGCCCCAAACTTTTGTAATAACAGTATCCTTATTACAATAACCTTCAACAATGACATTCTGAAGTGTTTTAACTGTCTAAAGTTTTGATTTTTTTCAACCTGTCAGTAACTGTGAGCTAATTTTCTTTAAGGAAAAGTAATATGAAAACACCATTGACCTAAATGTAAATGTAAATAAAAATAACTATTAATGAAAATAAAAATAATTCCTTCTTTTGGTGACTCTTAACTGTAGCAGGGCATTTTATGTCTCTTGTTTTT
>QWTY01012621.1:17403-38696 GCA_008033365.1 Pseudorectes ferrugineus
TTGGTTTGGGTTTTTTCAGTTAGGTCTAGAAATCTTTAGTATCATTTTGCTGTTTTGCCAGTTGTCAGTAATGTATCTGTGTCAGCTATATTCATAAAGAAAGTTGTTTCACAAATGTCTTTATAAATCTCTCATACTCTATTGTAAAAAGGCAGGTCTGGCAGTATGTTTTCTGAGACTGGACAGAACTTCAGTGCTCTGAGTATTGCATCAATTCTTCTTCCAGCATCACAATCTGGGTGTTTCCTATGGCTGATAGAAATTTCATTGGTGTATTGCTTGACTCCTTACTGACTCAAAAATAACTACATGAAAAATTCTATTTGCACTGTCATTCATACAAACTCTTTATCTCTTAGTAAAGAAAATATAATAGTGCCCTCCAAGACAATCTGAAATTTTGGTTTAGAAAGTCTACAAATTCACATATTCTAAAATTCACATATTCTATTTCTTTGTATTTTTTACTTATTCATCATATTCAAAGAATCTATTGATATTTTTAAATAAAAAGATATATTCTTTATGAAAACTGACGATTCCATGGTTTGGCTTTTCTTTCTGAGTCTTGAGCAATTTATCTTGTTCTCTGATAATATAATTCACTACTTTGAAAAAGTGTTGGTTAGAACATATTCTATTTTCAACCTCTTTTGTTTTAATGGTTCATGCATAGTCCTGTGTGTGGTCTTGCCCTGTACATTCATTTTTCCTACAGCTTTAATATTTGCTTTAATATTTGTTTATTTAAAAATAATTTTAACTCTTTTAGCACGTTTTAATTGGAAAAACTGGAGAATCTTAAGACAGCAGAAGATTCATGTATGTGAATTCTGCCATACAAATCTGTTTACAATGATGACAATGTTAAGTGACTAAAGCTTCCTTGATTGATAAAAAAAGTTCATGAAAATGCACTATGAACTTTTTACACTTTTTTTTACCCCTAAATTGCACTTTCATGCCTTTACCTCAGTCTGTGTACAAGTATTTATATTGATTATGAAAAGGAAAATACTCTCTCCTAAAAAGCAGATATATTTTTAACACCTAGGGTGGGAGAAGAAATTTGTCTCAGTCTTCTAGCATCTCTCTGCAGACAAATGCTAGTACATGAAAAGTTAATCCATCTGTTCCTATTTCTTTGAAGAGTTACTAATTTCTGTAATGTGTAAAGATGTCTGTTCACTTCTCTCTCCTCATAATCAAAATGAAGGCAATTAAATTCCTCTGGAATGCCCTAATAATAGCTTATTTTGCTCAGACTGAGCTGTTGACTGCTCTGGATCCCCACCTTCTCTGTTTTCATTCAGAGATCAAATACAAACTAACTGCAGGGGCCTGTTACAAATGGAGGCAGTAATTTGTCATATATCCTATTTCTTTAATAGATGTTTTGAATAGATCTTCAATTAAGTAATACAATGAGATCTGTGGTTTTTCTATTTAATCTTGTATTTTAAAAAAAGACAAAAATTAGTGTTACATGCATTGACACAGTCATTTTTGCAAAAATAAAGAATTTAATTTTTTTATTTTATAAAGTTCTTCATTTAAGACAGCTTTCCAAGTGATGTTTTCCAATATGTTATCTGTACCAAGTTATGATTACAATAAATAGCTAGTTCTGGTTACATCTGGTGTTTTTAGTTGCAGTAGACATTTTGGCATTTGGAAATTACCCTCATCTGGCAATCTTCTTTCAGAGCAAAATTTAATTTCTATGGACGGATACATCAATTAAGGATTAAGTATCATATTTAGATTCTGGATCTGTGCTTTATATCTCCTACCATAACACATGCAATTTTCTTTAGATTTTCTATTGTTCCCTCTCTAAGGCTGCTGAGACATATTTTTTGTTTATGCGATGTTTTTCAGTAGTTTTTAATTTCCCCTTGAACCGATGTTGGACTGCAGCTTCTCAAACTTACTATCATAGAAATATATGTATAGCTTGAAGAAAATCCATACAGCAATTTTGGTTCTTCAAAGAGAAAAGAATGTGACTGATGAGTGAAGATGTGTTAGAGATGTCCAGTTAAAGTATAACCCTGTAAGATGTTCCTGAGCGCACTTCTGAAATGCTAATTGTGCTAGTCAGGTCCATTTAGACAGATGTTTGCTCAGTGTTCGTTCTCAGAAATGGTTTGTAAAATCCAGAATATTGATGCTGTAGTGCAGTAAATAAATTTTCTTGTCCCTCTAATATATAATATGTTCCTTTGAGGCAGAGCCCCACACACAGAGGTTTTTCTCAAGTTAAATATCAGGCTTCTGCTGGGTTTGTGTGAACCAAAGACAGAATCATCTGCAGTTCTGGTAGAAAGTAGTTAGTGTGGTAGGATCAGAAGGTTTCCCAGAGTATGTGTACAGCTCGTGCTGGCTGCTGTTGTGGGTGTTTGAAGTCGTGCAGTGGAAGGTATGTAGAAGTATCTATTCACAGATGGTACTGTGTGTGTGCAGCAGTTTTGTCAACCCTTGCTGTCCGTGACTCAACAGTGGTAGACGAAATAGCTCGAGATTCATCGTGTTAGGGTTTGTTTCCTCCCAGAGGCTATGTTTGCAGCTGGTCTCCTTATGATTTTTAGTGACAAAAGCCCATATAAAACTGTAGTCAAAAATATCATTTAAAGGTGCTTTATTTTCTCTTAATACAGTTTTAAGGTTCTCTTCAGTTTCTCATGCTTTTATCATTTAATGTGATTTTCATCTCTCTGTAGTTGTAATAAAGGACTAGCAGAGGGGAAAAATCCAAGACAACAGTGGCATGGATTACAAAATCTGTCTTAAAAACTCCATGACTGCTCTCAATTAAGAAAAAAAAAGTGCTAATAAGAACAGAAGATAGGATAACAGTATGATTTCATTTTGATGGTTCATTTAATTTGTTTCCTTTTGCTGATCATGTTGATGCATGTGGTTTATGAAATGCTTTTCAAAGTAGGAGCTTGCATATCAGTATCAATTTTCAAAGAGTTAAGAGTTTATTATTGATAACAAAGAGGCGGTGCCCAAATTAGACTTGTTTCTGGTTAAGAATTAGAAGATCTGACCAGAGCAGCCAGAAAAACATTAAGGATTTTTGCTTATCTATGACAATCCCTACTGAGAGCAAAAATAAAGCTTGAATATTTGATACAATGGAGACAATCTTGGAATTTGTAAGAAGGAACTGGGAAAGTTAGCAACCTGCCTAAAGAAAAATATATCCTAGAAAATAAAAACAATAATAATTTTTTAAATAGGCTAAACTATTTTTAAGTGTTTGTTTTAACTCAATAAAAAGAAAGTCCCTGATATTCTTAATAGAAAAAACATTCAGACATGGTGATGTGAGTGGGTGACTAAAATAGTTTAAAATAAATTAGTTCCTGTATCTCACTCTCACATACTTTTAAACATGTTTTAATGGCAGTTTGTCATCACTGGGTGTTAGTGAAGATAATCAATGCAATATGTTCTTCAAGATTATTATGACAGTTAATTCATGACTAAATAAATTATCTGATGTGTAAGAAAGAAAGAGCAGTTTTGGAGCTGACACCTAATAAAATATTTCATCTGTGCTGTCATTTGCTTTTTTGATTGCTTTTTTCTTTTCTTTTTCTCTATTAAAAAGGAGTCTTTGTGTGATTTTTACAGGAACTTGGATTGATTAGGGAAGTTATTTAGGTCATAATTTGTTTTATTAGAACACCTTATTTTAGCCCTTCTTTATAACATGTCCAGTAATTTTATAGTCACTCTTTAGGAGGAATCAATAAAGCCTAAAACCTAACAAACAAGTAAATAATTAGAAGTACACTAAGCAGTTACAGTCTCTTCATGTTTTGTTATAGGAAGTGCAAGCCCAGTTCAGCTTCTGGAAAGGCTAAACACCTTGAAGCTTTAAATGTTAATCATGTTAGTTTGAATAAGAGCATTCAAAATTCTGATGATCATCACACGGATCAAGAAACCTGACCATGATGTGGACAAATGCCCACATAGTCACCAATTAAATTTGGACCATATATGTCTTTGATTTCACTAATTATTAGAGCTGCTTTGTACATTTTACTGAGTTAATTAAATAGATTTTTAAACTAGTCAGTTTAAATCACTTTATATTGCTTTGGGGAGGCTTTTAAATGAGCAACTTTACTTGAATTATGTTAGATTCATTTCTCAGCAAGTTATCAAGCTAAGCCAATATTTTATTTTAAAAGGAAGAAATTTATATTTGCACACAAAAGTTTGTACTAGCTGAAGAATGATTCTAAGACATTTTGTGGGGGTTTTGTGCAAGTTCAATTTCTCTATCTGCAGGTCACTTAATTTATTATTAAAAAGACCTTTTTATAGTCCACCCATGCTTCCAGTAACTCCAACAGAAAAATGTGGGCTGAGAGAAAATCTGTATATGAACAGCTGTCTTTATTGTTAAAATGGAAAAATAAGACAAGCAATATTGGTGCATTTCATAGAAACATCTCTACGTTGCAATGAGGGTGGAAAATAAAAATATTGTTTGAATGTTAGTGATAGCAGATTTACAGCTGTCATAGGATATACCCACAAAATGATAAACATGTCCAGTGACTTTGTATGGATTGTCTTTTGTAATCGAAATTGCTCCTGAAAAAACAAGATGAATGATATAATCTCTTTAACTCATTCTGTCTCATTCATTTTCAAAAAGGCTAAACAGGTAGACAGAAGAATTTACTTAGTGGAAGGTCGTGACTGCCCAGTTGAACCTCTATCAAATACATGACATTCAAAGTCAAGTAATTGCGTTTTAAGTGCTTTCTTTTATTGCCACATATTTCTTGTTTTCTTGCTTCTTATGATTGTGTTTCCATACGAAAGCCTTTCTGCTGTTTACTTGGTAATTCCATATGCCAAAGCACTGATTTAAAGCTAAATGCTCAGATATATCACTTACTTCCAAGCTTGCCTTAATCTTTCCAATATTTTAAGTTTATATATCTATGTGACAAGTTTTTCTCTAAAAAAGTAAAATGTTTAAGTAACTGAACACAGGGGAAAACAAATATTTTAACTTGCACATCTGTTCTTTAATAAACAAACAATTTTTGCTGTTCTGGATTGTAGGTAGAAAGTGTTGCCTTAAATAAAATGCTTTTTACTGCAGTAATTTCCAGAAAATCTTTTTTTCATAGAATTTTGAGAAATTAAATGTCATTTGTTTAACTTTAAAAATGAGATTTAAGTCTCAAAACTATTCTTGATATACCACACAACAAGAATAACATCGGCAGCTTTATTATCCATAAAAGCCTTATAATTTTGAAAAGAAAAAAAACCACAACAAAAAAACCAAATGAGTTTTGCTGTGTTTATTCTTCAGGTAAAACTGAAAAACAAACAAAAGAAACCCTTGCTCTTTTAACACTATAGAACAAAATAATTTTACATAGGTCTTATTCGATGGATGGACATCTGGGCATTAAACTGAAGTGTTTAGGTTTAACAAAAGTCTTGCCAAGTTAAATTTGTCAGTGTGTAAGACAAAGTAAGGTTTAAATGAATGTATGTATATGCACCTACATATGTGTACCTCTGCATGTACTTGTCTTAATTCTTCTAACTTGCTCAGACTAAGACAACTGGGACTCTTGTGATCCTCCATAATGATAGGCATCTCAGACACAAGACTGGACCTAAAGGCTACTGAATTAGGAAAACCAATCAGCTAAGTTATGGTGGAGGGTTAAAGAGCCATGGATTTTATCTTCATGAGAAGGGACAGGCAGAGGAATGCTATGAACATTGCAATGCCTGTAGGAGAGACCTTGGTGCCAAAAATCCCTGGTGGTCTGTGGATTTTCTTAATTTATTCTCAAATATTTTAAACTACTCTGTATATACGAAGCTGTGAAAAATGGCACATCAGGCACATTTATTGTGAACATGTACATTATAAATCTGATTTCTCCAAATTTTATGTTTTCTTTGTGGAAGGGAAAAAACAGAGCTAGTGAAGAGTGAGGCAACAAATAATGCATTAACTTTCTAGTACATTATATGCAAATAGTCAAGGGTGAAGATTGGCCTGTAGAGGCCAACAAACAAGGACAGATGGGGGTAAGACTGGCTACAGCAGTGTATGTAGGAATAAGAGACACAGCAGATTTATTTTTGGATTTGTAGCTATCTTGTAATATTTAATCTGCTTGTGCTATGAAAACAGAAAATACTTGGGGGCAGAATGTCGTGATCTGACTTTAATTGTTCATCTCAGTCGCTGATGGTCACATAAAATTTACATTGTAAGAGAACAGCTGAGGAAATTGGTAAATTAAAATGAAAAATAATGAAATTGAGCCAGCTAGTTCAAATCTGAAGCTTATGAGTAAGAAAAGGTACGTTACCTCTTCTCTGGTCCTTAGACTGCTTTTCCTTCATAATGTCTCCCCTTCACCAAATTGAGATCATAGATTTGTTTTGTTTTCTTTATTCCTCACTTCCTCTGCAACTCTGAAAATGATCTTCCTTAAAACTGTGACACTTCTGCTATTTTTATCAAACCCTCAAATCACTAAGAGGAGGGTGAGATTCCTTCCCTCTGTCCTCCGTTTAACATAATAATCAGACTAAGTTTTGAGACATAAAGGG
This sequence comes from Pseudorectes ferrugineus, assembly GCA_008033365.1. Classification (NCBI taxonomy): domain Eukaryota; kingdom Metazoa; phylum Chordata; class Aves; order Passeriformes; genus Pseudorectes; species Pseudorectes ferrugineus. The sequence continues at coordinate 24,028 of QWTY01012621.1, forward strand.
GATGGATGTAAAGGAACTTCCATCTTCTGTCTTCTCAAGGAGAAATCAGTCTCTAAGTTTCTCATCAGCTGCTGCCACCTCTTGCTTATCCAGCTTCCCTCTTCATCCCAAATTGTTTGGGAACAAGGAATTTAGTGAGGAAATAAGTAATTTGATTAAATGGATTAGTTGTATCATAATTTTTTTCCTCACAATATCAGTGCACTGTCTTTTCTGAAGGTCGTGAGTTTTCTATGGTTCAGGAAACATTTTCCAGCTTGTATGTTTTGAAAATAATCTTGAAACAGATGATAATATCCACTTGCAGCTGTAATATTTATACTAACTAATTTTCTCCTTTTATATCTCCATAAACATTATAAACACTTTGAATGACTGTAGCCTAGTTTGGTTTCTTAATGTCTTTCTCATTAGTGAATAAATTTTCAGAAGAGATCCACACACATAATCATGAAGTTGAAACTGAAATTATTTTTAGTTGTTCCTCTACAAGTTAATTTTTCTGAACTACTAACAAGGTGTAACTGTAGGTGCAGTAAAACTAATGGCAATGTTTTCAAACCAGAGATTTTTCTGCTGGATGCATTATGAGTCTTCTTTACTGGAAATTTAAATAGTGATATAAGTAAGATGTTTCCCACACATTTGGTTAGCATTCTATCATGTGCTTTTAGTTTTGGCTTTTCCTTAGGTGGGAGATTATAATTTATGATATATTTTCAGTGCTGAAGTGAAGGATCTACAATTAGAGGCTTTGTCTTCTGGTTTACTGGAATTAGGCCAAGCTAACAAATGACTGCTTTCCTGTATAATTATCTATGAAAAGTCCCTTTGTCCTTGATTAAGTCTGGTTAAATTTCTTGAATTAGTTTAATTTAAAATCTGATTAATTAATTTAATCATATATTTAATTAATTAATATATTGATTGCTTTAATTAATATAAAGTTTTATCCTATAGTAGGTTATTGTATGGGGCCAAGGAGTCATATAAATATAAACACAAAGACTACAAATAATACACTACTTACACTTAAAAAAACAATTCAAAACACAGACAATGCCTGCCTCTCCATTTTCAGTAGTAATCTACATAATCATACTTAATGACATCCTTATTCTTTTATTTTGAATAATTTTAAAATATTCTGACATAATGTGGATAGTGGAAAGAAAAGAAGTGAACATGCTGGGGGTTATTTTCTCTTTCCAATTGCTTAGATATTTTTGTGATGGGACCTGTCACAGTACGAAGTTGCACAGATAGATCATGTTAATTTTTATGGATAAACTATTATAATTAGAGTCTAAGAGAACACTCAAGATAAGAAGAATAGAAAGTATAACATCACATTTAACAAAAGGCATCATCAGACTAAGTTTGAGAGCTTATTTTACATAAACCTGTGTCCTTTTGGCATCTTCTCTTTCTTTGCTGCTGTGTATGAAACCTGTAGGGAAGCGCAGGCAGGTTACAAGGCATCCTGAGACAGCATTCATTTTCAGATATAAGTGGCACTCTGTCTATTAGCCATCCTGCTATTCTTTTTTGGCAGCAAGGGTTAGAAACTGAATTGTAAAACACTTATGATTCCAACTAATTGTCAGGGAGGGAAGAGAAGCATACATGTAATTCCTATCTCAATTCCACCTTGGTTCCCTTATAAGCACTAATCAGGACTGTGCCAAGGGGTTCCTGTCTTTTGGAAGGGGATGGCTGAACTTTTAATAAAGGCAGGCATCATTCCACATATCTTCCAGAAGCACAAAAAAATCATCTTAAGTAGGTACAGTGATGGGCCTGACACTTCACTCCCTGTCAAACAAGTGACTGAAAATCCTGTCCTGACAAAAGCTTCTCTGGGTGATTATCAGGATTTGTCAGCACTTGTCCAGCATGCACCAGTAGCCTCAGGCTTGTATTTTTGCATGATGCAGTGGCAGAATTCCAGCACACTAACAGCACAAGGTACATAGTTTCTTCACTATATTTCACTGCATTTTGCTGAATTCATATTCTTAGATTGTGTTTCATAGACAATATGAATTTACCAAAGTGAAGCATCTTCTACAGCAAGGAAAGTGCCACACTGTAAACTCTAATCTGTGCATAGTTTGTGTTCTTGCTTGTAAATTCTAAATTCTCTTCCTTCATAAATGGGCAATAAAGAAAAAGTTTAAAAGGAAATTGTCATCTGTCAGCGAACACAAACTACAACCTACAATTTCTGTTCCAGCAATTGGAAGTCACTAGCTAAAGAAAAAGAACAAGATTTTTGCAAAACAGGTTCTGATAGAATGAAAAAAACTCCAGATCAATGGAAATAAGTGCTGTCAACACAATCAATGACATTGCTCTCTGGAAACCAGTAAGAGCCTCATGACTTCTTTTAATTAAGGGGGGTGTTCTCTCCCCAGAAAAAACTTTTAAGAATAATTTCAGAAATAAAACCCAAAAAATGAAAAAGACCTCAGGAGATATCCTTCCACATCTTCTGACAGAACTCTGACCACTTCTTGAAATAATTAGGGAAATATTGGTACTCTGTAGGGAGTGCTAAAGCAGTTGATCTTTATGACAGTAAACCCCATTTTAGCATACTAACAGTACATAATTATACTAAAGCACTTCATCCAATTGACACAGAATGTAGAAATGATAGGGAAAAAATGGGAAATAACTGGATCATTTCTGACTTTTATGCAGATCAGATAGTGCCAGTTTATGCAAAATTAACGTTATGCTGAATGTGTTGTGTGGGCAGGATGATTAACCAGAAATATGCTCCTGTTTGGACTGGATTATATCTGTGTACAAATATTGAACAGTGCAGAGACTGATATTTGTTACGTAGAACTCTATGGCTGGAGTCTCTGGGACTGATTCTGAACTGGTATGTGTTTCACAGCTTAATTCACGGCTGTGGCAATATGAAAGCTTACAGGGGAAAGGAACTGTCCCAAGGTGGTTTTTTTCAGTTGGTTGGTTGGTTTGGTGTTGTTTTTTTTTGTTTTTTGAAGGGGATGTTTGTATTTGTTGTGGTTTTGTTTGTTTGTTTGTTTATTAGGTTTTTTTTTAATATGTAGTGGTAACCTCGAAGGGGATGGTTAACCCAGAAATCCTGACTAAATTCCATTTGCACGTGCACCAAACCAGCCTCTGGACTTTCAGGTTATGACATTCTTAATTTTTGATCCTAAAACTGTGTATTCTGTCAAGGAAGGAAGAATTTTGGCTGCTTCTTGAAAATATTACATTTCAATACTCTGAAATGTATTAAAGGAAGGCCTGCCAACTTACACAGAAATCTCTGCAAGAAATTAATCTTCCACCAGTAAAGGGCTTGCCACCACTATTAGCACACTTTCTTGCAATGTAAAATTAAGTTATCTTCTGAAGAATAAACAAATGAGGAAGTGTTGGCACCACCACCTACTAAGAGCTATGCTAAGAATTCCTCTAATTGTGTCTGAACAGCATGTATGGGTAGATTTTATATTAGATCACTTACTTGAATCTATGAAGAAACTTGAAATGCTCTAGGTGTGAGCTACTGTGATTCTAAACATTTACTGGGATTTTCCTTTAAAGATCAGGAAAACTAACCCCATAGAAAATAATGAAGGCAATAGTTACATGGAGAGGACTATTTAAAAGAGCCAGACAGGATGTATGCCCTCATGCTTTATCACTAATACTGCAGAAGGTTTTACATTATGGTGTCCCAGGCTTCAAATTAAATGTCAAATTCAATTTGCTGCTGAAAACATGAAGTGTGTGACTGCCCTTAGAGGGGCAACCTGACAGCACAATTTCATAATTGGTGTCTGCCCTAATGCTGAGTTAAAATACAAGAACAAATGTTATTTGACTGCAGTCATATCTTACTATTTAAAAATAAACAATCCACATCTAGATAGGCTAAAATATATTGGGTTGAAATTTGAGCCCGTAGTAAAGTTCACTGGCTTTATTTAAAATCTGTGGAAAAATAATGTTGAATACCATATGATAACAGATAGAAACCTCCCTGATGGGATCATGCCAGCAGTTACGTCTTTATGTCTCTGACATTTAGCTCGTAATAAAATGAGATTTGTGAAAGAAAATGAAGAGGTGCTTATTCCACTTAAAGTACTTTTTTTTTTCTTTCTATTCAGACAAGCTTGTGTTTTAATAATGAGATTTCTAATCCACTTTAATATCCTATCATTATATCTTAGTGAACTATCTGCCATATAAGTAATAATAATGAAGTATGTTTAAATATAAAAATGCATCCTTAAGCATCTAGACACTTTTAGTACTGGTTGTAATTAGAAACTTAAGAAACATGTGCAATTAAATATGCTCATAAAAAAAACAGCTACATCTCTGTAGCACCAGTCAATTTGTTGCATCATTAATATTCTTCAGTATGCCAGTTAAAAAATGCATTGCAACATTACAAATAGAAAATAGCAAAGAACACAATTATTAACATTTAAACCACCACAATCATTACAGAACAACTACTGAGTGTTTTAGGTATCTTCTCCTAACTAATTTTCTTTTTACAGATGCATTTTCAAATTCTATATCTTTATCTGTTGCTCTAAGTTCCAAAGATAATGTCCTTTTATTGTATATTAAATAAACTCTTTGTTTTCCTGAGATCTGACAACTATTAATTGTAATGAGATAGTCTACTGCCACAATTTAAATGAAATAAATACTATTTTTATTTATTTATTTTTATTTGTCTAAATAGTTTGAATTGAATTAGATGTATAGTTTAGAAAATATACTCAGTGTTTTTAAAATACACTTAAGTTTTAAGACTGGTTTCTGAAAGTGTCTAAAGTGACTTGTGTCTCTTAAGCTTAGGAAATGTCTAGTCTGACTTGAATTCAAGATGTAATGGCAGTGTTAAGTTTATGGTTGGATTCATTGACCTTTTCATAGAACCATAGATTCATAGAAAGGTTTGTGTTGGACGGCACCTTAAAGATCCCCTATTTCCAGCCCTGCTGCCATGAGCTGGGACACCTTTTACTTGACCAGGTTGCTCAGGGCCCCATGCAACCTGGCCTTGAACATTTCCAGGGGTGGGCCATCCACAACTTCTCTGGGAACAAAAATGATTTCCAACCTAAATGATTCTGTGGTTCTATGATTCTGTGATTAGATGGAACTTTTCAGCTAAAATTTTGTATTTATTTCATTATATGCTGTGATAAAATAAAATAGTTGAATAAAAATGGTCTTGTTACCTAAACCTGGGGCTGAACTAGCGTGAAATCTGCAACAGTGACTAACACAGGTATTAACTCAGAACTCATGAATAAGATGTCACGATAAGTCTTTTTTATAGAACTGTCATTTTTCTAATTTGTGCATTGGCATTGAGGCAGACTTGTCATGTGCACTGACAGATTGTTCACGCACACTCCTTTTGCACACAAACCTCTCTTTGTGTTTCCCATCCACTCTACACATGAAACAGCCTCTTGCACTCAGCACATGTAGCCTACATCCTTTTCAGATGAGTGTCCTTCTGACAGGCTGACAGCATCACATAAAGCCCATAGGTAGGAGGCAAGTAGAGTATTGAAGGATCTTGCTTTTCTTTAACACACCTTTGGGACCCTGCCCTGCCACCTTCCTGATAAAGTGCATAGGATCTCATATCTTAGGCACAGAAAATTTACTGATCCTTTTCGTGCATAGTATTGAACACTCTGGTGCACAATATACTCTGTTATGCCAGAGCTGATTTGTCTGGAAGAGAGAACAGAAATGAGTTGAATTTACAGGTCTATGGAAAGATTGTGGCCACTACTTTAGAGCAGTACACACAATCTGCAGGGGTTTATATCCTTGAGAGATGAGTGAGGATCCTGTTGCGTGTTATTAAAATGCATATTATCATTAGTTTGGCAGTTGCATTAAGTGGAAGGTTGAAGGTAGGCCTGTTTATGCTGGCTGATGTCCTGGATGCAAGTGGCAGTCAAGGATATTTATTTAACTGCAGTCGTGTTCCCTCTTGGCAGTGGTTGGCTGCTGCAGAAGAGAGGCCAAGATGAGCTGCTCTTTATATAGTAGTGGTAGTTCTACCAAGTGCAGCTGAGAGACAAAATAACAACAGTGTCTTACTGGTCCTGTCGTTGTCCTTAATCCCTCTGCTTGGTAGAGAAAAGGCCATTTCCAGATGTGATTACACTGACACATATTATGACCTCCCAGAGGAATTTGGGAATAAACAAGTGGGCCTGAAAAAGGTAGCATAAGAGTACACATTTTCCCCTGCAACTTTTCTTTGCAAATGAATCAAGTCTAATACAAAGAGTGCAGATTGAGAGCAGGTTAGTAACATGACTCACAATTCTATATAGTTTCTCCCTGAACTTCTCAAGTTCTCTGAGGCATCTCTTACACTTATTATTAAGTGCTTAAATACATTTCCTGAAGCAAAATACCAAGAAATTACTATCACAAATGAAGGGTGATTTTATTGTAATATCACTGAGATTGGGAGTTAAATGACCAGTTGAGTTTTCCACATGCAGTTGAAACTTCCATACACACTGGAAAAAAACAAGTGAAGACTGCTATCACTCAGCTGTGGCCATCTGAAAGTTAATTGAATAGTTTAGGATAGCTGTCTAGGCTTCTACTGCAATCAGGTTTCCATCACAGTTGGCAAAAGGAGTGAGGTTGTTCATCTCACTTCAAAATAACTGTCAAAAATCTTTGAATTAATTTTCCTTCAGGTTTTCTATTCCTCTTCATTTACTAAAAAGAGAGCTTATATACTTCATTTCCAAAGTGTCAAATTATACATAATTTTCTTCTTTATTCTTTTTTTCCTATTAGATGTGAATAATATTGGCAGAACTAAGAGAAAAATTGGAGTGTGTAATGACAGCTTCTTAAAGTGAGACTTTAAGAAATGACTGTTCTTAAAGTTCATACAAGAAGCCAAACAGCTTAACTGTGGTACTTGTGAGAAAATCTTTGTTACTTTCAGTCCAGGCTTTAAGAAATTGAAAAATCATGCTGCTGAGTGAATCTGTGTTACATTCACAATCCTAAGTGAGAGAGCAAGGCTTTTTAAACTGCTTCATCCCCAGCAGCTGCTTGTTCTCTGAAATGTGAGCTGAATTTTAGAAGCTGTCAGTTTGATTGGCAAATAGATGGGAAAAAACCCAACAGAATTAATTCCACTCCTTTCCTTCTCAGAAGGCCTCTTTCAACAGGTATTTTATTCACCAGAGAGCAGGACCATGCCTTGTAGTGGGAGCAGCATGTTGAATCTGCCTCAATGTCTACAAGTAGACAGGAGCCCATGGTTTTAACACTTCTCAGCACCCAGTACCTCGGGGCATATCCTCAGTCACTTGACTGCCTGAGCAGTACTCCAGTTTTTTCAGGCTTAATTCAAGTGAATGTTGTCAAATAGCAGCACCTCACTTTTGCTGGTTTAGAGAAGCTGAGAACTCTTTCTGCCATCTTCCCCTTCTCCTGAGCACACAAAGACATTTTATGTCTGATTTGCGGTAAGAATGCCAAAGAGGATCTAGTTCCTATTGCAAATAACGTTGAACAATCCCTCAAATAATTCAGCATAAACAAGCCTTCTTGGTCAAGTGATTTTGTAAATCTCCTCTAGACATATTAATGGTTGATTTGGTTAAAAAAAGTAATACTAAACATGACGCAAATGCAGTCAACTGGTTGAAAAGCTGGAAAGGGAGACATTCTGCTTTTTAAATACAAATCCTCTACTTTAAATATGTATGTGTGAATATATTTAAATACTAGAAAATAATCAATATTTAATACAACATTAATACAATATTAACTTTTTATTTTATGGGTATTGTGCACAGCTTTCCAAAAAGGTTTGATTCATCTGAATAATTCAGAATCACTTGGACTCACAAGCATTTTGAGATACTTATTTGGCACTAACAATCAAATATTTTGGTTTGTTTTTTAGAGCAGTAGTTCAGATGCTCATTCATCAGTATAGAAATTGTGATTGATCATTGTTTCAGAAAGAGTTAATTTGTTTCTTTTGTAGAGGAGCATTCTGTGTTTCTTCCTAGAACTGGACTGGTGTCTTTGAAAATGTTATTAGTATCATGAATAAAAAACCAACAACAACAAAACCCAAAAAAACTCCACAAACAAACAAACAAACAAAAAAAACCACAAAAAAAATTATAAAAAATTAATTTAGATATTGAAAGTCCTGGTTTCTCACCAGGAGGAACCTGACAAGGAAAGGTTCCACTGCAGAATAAATTTTTTATATTTTTAGCAGTAAATTGAGTGTTCATAAAACAACTCTGAAATTGTTTTATTTAACAGCTAAAGTTTGCCCTTTATTAAATTTTCTTTACAATAGTTTGAACAGTTACTAAAACTTGAAAAGAAATTATCTTCCCTTGGGGTGATAATCAATCCTACAAGATGCCTTGCTGTTTACATTAGCTTATTATCATTTCACTTTCATTTGTCCTATAACAAATTTCACTGACATTTCATTGTAAAAGTGTCTATGGTATGACTTTTATCAAATATTAACTTAATATGTTTTTATTAAATTTAAGCCATTTTATAAATAGCATTTTCAAAAAGACTTAGGACTGAACAAATTAATTCTTTATTGAAAGCAAGCAGGGACATGAACTCGGTCGAGGTTATTTATATTCTGTATAACCACTGTCTGTAATAATCATGGCCTAATAGTTAACTTTATATGTAAGTATTCATTAGGGAGATCTCTATGGACAAGCTCTTTTTAAAAATTTCCAGCCAAGCTACTTCCACTGTTCATTATGAACTTTGTAATATCTGAGTCTTTGATTTTCTACAGCCTCTAATTCCCCATGGACTGAGCATTACAGGTCTGATACTCATGGGAGCAAGGAAGACAGGCTGAATTGCTGTCTGCAACAATTCCATTCATATCTTCCAAGCCCTGACTGCAGTAGAGGCTGTGCAGGGAGGGAGAGAAACCTTGGTGTTGTTTAGAAGGCTTTAAAGTGTACAAGTAGTTTAAACTGGATCTTCAGTTAGACTTCTGTCTTCTTCCAGGACTATAACAAGCCTTTTATAGAAAGCCTAATCACTGATACTTAGCTTGTTGCATTTACTGATTTCATAGGTTTGCCACCTTAAGTAAGGAATTTTATTAGCAGTTTCATTGCACCTTATGCCAACATCTTCCACTTAATAAATGTGAGGAAAAGTATTTCCTAATAATACTCACTAAAACAATGCAAGTATATTTGTTCTGCATAGCATATGCTATTCTTTTCCTTTCCATCTGGATGTATGGGTGGGAATGGCTCAATTTCTAATTCTTTTCAGTTTCTGCTCTTCCAAGTCTATCTAGAATATCAGAATTGCTTATCACTGTTGTTATTTTTTCATTACCTGTGAACATGTTCGTTTTTCGAAAGGAAAAGGAGAATGAAATAATTTGAGCTTTCCTCTAATATACATTGATATATACATTGATATAGGAAAAAATATTACAGAGAAAACTTTTCTTTTTTATGACAAGTCACATCCTTTGAGAAGTATAGTCACTGTAGAGACAAAGACTTGTTACGCTGCTTTGAGAGAGGATGTGGATTTAAGCAAACATCTCTTTCATGTTGTTACAGATAAATGGATAAATATGCATATGATGGAAAAGGGAAATTAGGTAGTGATAATGGAAGAAAGCACTTTGATATCAGTATCATATATATCTATGCTAAAGGCTTTGTTTTATAAGTATCTTAAAAAAAGAACAGATCCTTGCAGTTGCATTTAAATTTATCATAAGTGCCAGAAAACAAACATTAATGATAGTAGATGCTACTATTATCTTTAGAAAGACCATGATTTTACTGGATCTGGTCCAAGCCTCTTGCACGTTAGGGTTGACAACATTGAATTAGTATTCATGCTCTCAGTATTCACAAATTCTACTAGGAGTCAGAACCATGAGAAAATACCCACGCTGTCACTACCAGGCAAAGCAATTCATTAAAACATACTGAATGGTGAGGGCTTTAATAAGTTTTCTACAATTAGCACACAGAATTAAACCAAATTGCAAAAGTAATTTGGCAGGAATCCTGGGGAAAACAAAGGACCACGGGTAGTACCATGTGGAAATTGAAAACTGCATTTTTTAATTTTTGTGCAGAAAAAGAAGTTAGATAAATTACTTGCTGCACATTATATACATCTGTGTTTTAGATCACTGTTTTATACAAGTTGCCTTCAGGGAAAATTCATGTCCTTGATATTAAGAAAAAAATAAGTTATTGAAACTGCGTATATTGTAAAGAAATCAGAATAAGAACAGGACAGGATAAAAAAACCCAAGAAAAGGCAGACAGTCCATCTTTAAATTAAAAATCTGACTGTAGAGCTTTGTCAACTCATGCTATTATGCAAAACACATCTGTAAAAAATAATGTATTCTGGAAAACTGAATTTTCTTTTCTTGCACTGAATTACTAATGAAGCCAAGAAACTGTTCCAAACAAGCCAGTTGGATTTTTGTGAGGTCCAAATTTATAACTCAGGGAAAAAACAGATACTGTTTAACTGAAATTATTTTAAAGTCCTTTTATCTTTAGCTGTGTTCTTCTGCGTTAGTAACTTACTGTACATTCTGGTTTAGAGTCATAAGATTAAAATGTAAATGCTTTTTATTTTTTTAAAGTATTCCTCATTCTGGGATAGTCAGGGGTACGAAAAAACCAAAACAAAACATAAAATTGACAAGATTTTCAAATCAAGAACAACTGAATACTGCTGGTATATATGACCTTAAATTACTTTTAGAATAAGCTAGTTTTAAGTGGGAGATTTTTCTTACAAGATTTAAGAGAATATTCATTAGGTTTTTTTCAGCAATAACAACCTTTCTTTTTTTCTTCTTTTTTTTTCTTTAGTAAGTAAGCAGATGCTCCTCTTAACGGATTTAGTGCAGCTTTGATCTTCTTGCTATAAGCATAAAGGAATTCTTCAATCACTCGTCTGTCTAAAAGTGAGAGCTTAGTCATCGGAAAGATAGATGACAACCACTGATAGTAAAGCCAGGAGTACATCCCTTCATTAAATCTAGAGCAGAAACTAGACTATCTGCCTATATTTATTAAATACAGCATTTTAATCCTCTTACCTATATTATTTCCTACAAAGTACCTTTGTTATTACCCCACATGCCACGTGACAGCCCTATACATGCAATATCAATGTCTTTGTCAGTCTGCATGAACTGTACTCCCCAACCTTTCAATGTTCAATAACCCTACTATGATGCTATGCATTTCATTCATCCATATGGCCAGTCAAGTTTTAGCCAACTATCCTTGAAGAAACAAGAAATATAGAAAAATTAAGTAGAGGTGCAAAATCCTTTCATTATGACAATAATCGAGGTTTCTAAGTAGATTTTTAAAAAGCTATGCAGTGGCATATTTTCCCCTTTCTTGTTTTGCTAGCAATTCTTCTACTGAGATCAGCCAACATATATATACAACAAATATCCAAGGAAGGCCAGTGTCCAACATCCATGACTTAAATTAGATTATCTCCCTGTCATTGTGCTCTGGTTTTACATTTTAATATTTCTGTGTAACAGGTCTGAAGTATGTATTATGTCGATAGGTACAGGTTACGTTGGGTTGTCACGTAAAAGTATTACAGCTATTCAGCTATTCAGCTATGGGCTCCTTATCTGACACAACTCGTGATAACTCTGTTCTCTTCAATGAGACATTAATAAAAAAAATTCTTTTTCACAGAAAGTTTAAAATCATCATGTTTCAAGACTGCAAAGAGAAATGTGTATAAGTCCATCTTTTATTTTGATGTTCTCATTGTTTGGCTCCGGTTATTTTTCATCCTGCTTCTGTTCTACCAATCGCAACCCTTGTTATTACTATTTTTAACAGTCTGACCCAATAGGCATGATAATACCTAGTGATAATAACAGCAACAATAATCTCACACGGTAATGCTGGAAAATTTGATATATTTTTCCCTGTTCATGCGACAGAAAAATCATCAAGTTAAAATAATTTCTGTGTTGCCCTGTTATAAAAGTAGCTGAAAAGAAGTGAGGAAAAGAGGAAGAAAAAAAAGTAATAAAATTGGGGGTGGGAGGAGGAATCTCTTCTTTACTCCCTTTAATAGATATGGCCATAAGGGAAAAATTTAAATTTTAATGAAAATACTTATTTCCCGAAGGCCTGGCCAGCAAAGAATGCTGAACGAGATAATTCACTAACCAAAGAAACACAGTGACTGAAAAGCAGATTATCACTGAAGTGAAAAACAAAGGCAGAAGACATTAATAATTAATTGAGAAGGTTTCCTGTGGAGGTTTAAATGAGTTACAGGCTCTATGTGGAAAGTCACTTGTCTACCAGATTGTTGTGTTCTCTTTCAGAGTTGCTTATATTGATGTGTACATCCAATATTAAGTTTCCCTGGTCTGAGTTACCTGAAAGGAAGTACAAATCCTAAATGGGATTTTTTATCTGTGTTGAAAAGCATGTCTGCTGTGCTATTTAAATGAAAGCTGACAAGTTACACCTTTATATTCTTGCAGGAATAACTACCAGCAACCTAAACAGATGTCATCTTGTGCTCACACAGTGTGTCTCTCTATATACGATGGAAAGACTGTCAAAACTGCTTACAACTAGAGATGCTCAGAGAGCAGTTGAAATGGAATTATCCAGCAGGAACCTACTCTTACATTATGATTTATATTTTTATTTTTGACAACTGTGTAGAGCTTTGCCTCTGTTCTCTTCCTGTGAGGGTTCTAACATAGAGAATAGGACCCCCAAACCAGCAAATATGGCATGTAACTAAACTGGTTATAATCTGAAGGAGTCATATTACCCCAAAAGAGGTTTGATAAGGGAACAAAGGAAATTCTCCTTTGTCTCATTATTGTGTCACATGTGATTGCTCTTCTAGTTGTAGATCACAATCTCTACTGACTGAAGGTTCCTTGGGCTCCAATAAGAGGATCTCAAAATCCTCCTGGAAAGATATGACTAATTAAATGTAGGAAATTAACTTTATGTTTGCAACTTGATGTTTTTCAAGTCAAAGACCAGAAGTGCACTCATGTCCATACAAAACCAGCTGAAATTTCTCATATTTTGGACTGACTTTTCAGATATTTGAATGCAAAATCTCTTGAGTTTTGATATGTTAAAGTTGGTGACATTGTTAAAGTGATAGCTAAGAAGACAGTGATCAAAGATGAAGTGTGTCAAATTTTATGTTGGTGTCATGGGACAGATAGGAAACACAAATTTGAGGAATAGTAGAAGGAGATGAGTATGAATAATATATTCTGTAAAAGTGTTGATTGTTTCAAATGTATTGGTAAATTCATTATACACTGAGTAAGTTGAAGAAACTGGTTCTATTTCAATCCAGTTTGCAAGTAGTAAAAATGCCTGGATTTTCCTAAAACATTTTTTAAAATGCTTTATACTAAATATACCAACATACTACTTTCAGGAAAAGAATCACATAATGGTTGACATTGAAAGGGAAGTCTGCAGATATCTACTTCAAAGTTTCTTCCAAAGCAGATTCACCTGGAACAGGTTGCACAGGATTGTGTCCAGGAGGGTCTTGAATATCTCCAGAGAAGGAGACTCTACAACCTCTCTGAGCAGTCTGTTCCAGTGCTCTGCCACCTCTCTCAGCCTTCCCTCATGAGAGAGATGCTTCAGTCCCCTCATCATGTTCACAGCCCTCAGCTGAACACTCTTCAGTGTCTGAAGAATGTCTTCCTTATACCTTGTCTTTCTTGTACTAAGGAGCCCAGCACTGGGCACAGCACTCCCCATGTGGCCTCACCAGGGCTGAGTAGAGGGGCAGGATCACCTCCCTTGACCTGCTGGCAATGCTTTTCCTAATGCACCCCAGGACACCACTGGCCTTCTTGGCCACAGGGACACATTGCTGACTCATGGACAGCATGTTGTCCACCAGCCACCGGGATCCCCAGTCCTTCTCTGCAGAGCTACTTTTCAGCAGGTTGGCCCCCAGCCTGTACTGGGGTTATTCCTCCCCAGGTGCAGGACCCTTCATTTGCCCTTGTTGACCTTCAGGCAGCTCTCCTCTGCCCATCTCTCGAGCCTGTCAAGGCCCTTCTGAAGGGCTGCACAGACCTCTGGGCTATCAGCCACCCCTCCCAGTTCTGTATCATCAGCAAACTTACTGAGGGTTACACTCATCCAGGGTCACTGATTAACAAGTTGAACAAGACTGGACCCAGTATCAATCCCTGGGGAACACTGTGAGCTACAGGGCTCTAACTAGACTGCACCACTGGTCACAACACTCTGATCTCTGCCCTCCAGACAATTCTCAATACACCTCACTGTCCACTCATCTAACCCACACTTCCACTTGGGCTTTTCGAAGCACTTCATACCAAAAATCAACATACTGCTTTCAGGAAAGTATGAACACATGTCAAGCTATGTGCTATGAATATGTTTGCTGTGAAAGATATGTGTACTATCTTCTAAGCTTGGCTTTTTGGAAATTCAAAGCTTCAAGACACATAGTTTTATGGTGATATCTGTATAAATATATATATGCACACAGAGCACTGCCACAGACATTTGAGTTAT